>JAPQRN010022189.1:0-24431 GCA_037367275.1 Coranthus polyacanthus | reverse complement strand
TGTCACAGATGGTACCTGAGACGGCGTGAATCCAGATATCCTGAAGGCAGAATGCACCAGAGGAAGCTCAGCTTTCAGCAGCATCTCCACGTAGTGAGCTGTACACCAGTACACAGGACCGATGCCCGATTCAGCTACATCCACGGGAACATGGACCTGTCACAACAAGTTACACAAGGTTTTCACATCTCTGCATTTCAAAACATTTTAAATTCACTGCAGAGCCTTTTCATCAGTCAACAGTGTTTAATCTTACTTGCACTACAAACACAAAGCAGGAGAATCATCATTCACAAGCTCAGTGCCGTGTCCCCGGTGCCGAGACAGAGATATAAACAGTGTTGACTATGAGAGACGGCTCTCATTTTGAGTAATGAAACCGCAAGCTGCTTTGTGTACACACACAGGATGCGTGTACATCCTCACCTTCCCTCCTCAATTTGCAGCCACCTCTTAATTATTTGTGCCCTTTCTGTTTTTCTGCGATATTGACAAAATCGACCAAGTTGTGTAGTGTGTTGTGTGCGGAAAAATCACTGGCTGCATCTGCATCAAACGCACCGACAGCACGTAACACATGTTCAGTCAAGTCCAATCGAGAGGTAATTGGCTTTGATGAGAGACTACAAGATGACAGAGGTTACTATAACGGTAGCAAAACTTAATCTTGGTGCCATAGCTCTCCCCTACAATTTAGATCGATTGAAACTAGACTTCATTCTATACTTCTTCCCCTTAGATGAACTCTCCTTTTTACTCTTTTATCAATTTTCTCTCCTCTTTATCTCTGTCAGTCTTCTTCCTCCCAGAGCTTCACCTGTTTTTTCTCAAATTAAAAAAACATCCCGGTGTCTGAAAAAACATCAGTATAGCAACAGAACTCAAATATATCTGAGGTGCTGTGTATGAGAAATGAGGGATAAAATGAGGGCACATCATCAACAAACATCCAAGCTGCAGACATTTGACGATGCAGTGGTTTGCATGTGTACAACAGATGAAATAAATACAATTTTAATGAAGCAAAATACATATACAAGTCACTCCAGGAGCTTCAAAGAGGTATGTGATCCTGCTACAAGAAAAGGATGGTCAAACTGAGCGTGAAGTCCAGATTTAACGGCACTGGCAGGAGATCTGAGGCTGAACACCGACACAAAGGAGGTAAACAGGATTTAGCTTGTTACAGGACAGTAATGATAAAATATGCAGTAAAACTCTTAAAACTCACTTTTATCCCAATTTAAGCAGTGACAGACTGCCTGCGTTGTGGTGTCTTTGATTTTGTGCTGCAAGGAGCAGCAACTCTTTTAACAATTGATGATTCAAGTAATTTTTTTAAGCAAAAAATGCAAAACATGTGATTTTTCTACGTTGACCAATTTGCAGATTTGTATAATTTTTTGGTTCAGGTTGAAGGCCAGACAAACCTTGGAGTCTACACTTTTTTAAAAGACAGAGCTAGACAATGATAAATTGATTATAAAATACTGCAGACCAAGAACTAATCGTTTCACTACAAAAACATCAAATCTAGTGCGTTTTGGTCGATGCAATGGAATCGTTTGGTGGATAAACACATCTTATACCTTCAATGCTTTATTCAGCAGCTCATACAGATGAGTTTTCCCCCAAAAAATCCAGCCCATAACCCTAAAAACTGAAAACTGACAGTACGCAGGCCTGTCATTTCTATTACATTATCACCTGATTGGGATTATCTGAGCTGACAACGATCATGTGGTATCATTTCTTTGGATAACTGGTTAATTGATAATGAAGTTTACTTTGTCCAAGAAAAAAATGCAAAACATCTGATTCCATTGTTTTCTGATGTTATGTAGATGAAGCGACTGATAAAGAAATATATTGAAAGATAAACTGATAGTAAAAATATTCTCGTAGCCCCAAGTGCCTTGTGAAAGCCACAAATCATTTCATGAAGGAAAAAAAGAAAACTCCCTTCAAATGACTAAAAATCACAGTTCACCCTATTTAGCCCACATTTATATTTGGAGCTTTTTTAATTTTAATTCTACAGGATGAATATTGAATGGATACTAAATGAATATTTAATCTCAAACCGTCTTGAGCAGCTGCATGGGATTATTCTGTCCAGAAAAAGGTACATTTACTCCTAAACAAAAACAACAGCAAGAAATGACATCGAAGTTATGATCTGCAGGAGGCAGCACCTCAAGTTTCCCTACATTTAAGTTTGTTTTTTTAATTCTGCGTCTGTACTGAAGTGACTGTACCCTGCTTGTATTTGCATGCTGTTGTACTCACAGAGGCATGTATCCTTGCCGGCCAGATGAAGGCAGAGACGAGCAGAGAGGAGAGGCTGACTAACAGATGTAGAGAGCGGTCCACGTCCCCGGCCATGATGAGGAACACTGTGGACACCAGCCAGTCGTGGCCTGGGTACCCGTCCCGCAGAGTGACTGAAGGGCAGAGTTAAGGGCCTTCTGCACCAAGCTCTGTAACTATAACGTTGTTCTCATCCACACTGATGAGCGACATCGTGGTGTAAACATCAGGGCCAGCTGTGTCTGAGCCCCAGAATGAAAACTGATCACCTGTTGTCGGATATAAACTGTGTGCAGATGCAAACTTTGAGTCAGCGTGTAAAACTTTTAACCACACAGTTCACACCGTAGAAAAGGCCAAAATGGGGGTTATCAATCCACTCTCCCATGTGCAAAAAAAGGTCACAAAAAAAGTTGTTGCTTGTCTCAAAAGGTCCACAAACATTATCCACAAACTCCAATATCGGAGTGTAATGTCTGCATTTACTGTCACTTTTTAGTGCTTTTTAATTGTTCAGTGCTGTGGCTGTTTTCCTTATTCATATTCTTATTAAGGTAAATAAAAGCTAAATCAGGTGACATGCAGTGCTCGTGATGTGCTGAAAGCAATTCCCTGTACATTCAGATGTATTTTAACTGACTGTCAGTGTTTTCATCATCCATCAAATCGCTCTGAAAATGATCTCCTCTGTCATCATTCTACTTGTGGTGTGGACAGTTGAATTAGAACAATTTTAAAAACTATACAGTTATAGCGCTTGTTGTTGACGTCCCTTTAAAGAGTCAGAGGACTGGACGACAACACACAAAGGTCTGCAGTCGATGACTTTAAACCAGGGCTGTTTGATTACAGCCCCAATCAAGAGAAAGAATCCCAATCAATGTAGTTACGATCTCTGCATCACTGATGATCTAAAACCAGACTCTGCCTATAATTGTCTGTCCATCTTGACCCCAGTACTAGGTGGCAACTGTGCATGGTGTAAATAAAGAAACAACTGCAAACACCAAGGTCACAATACAGCCAGACACAGCCGGTTGTTCTTCTTGCACATCTCAAGTGACTTACTCAAGCTCTGCAGCACTTTTAAGTTCAGTTTCATTTTTATAATTTCATGCAAACCCAGCTGACAGCATATAACAGCACTAATATGCAAGTGTCAGCCCTGATCCAAGAGAACCGTGAAGCAATTAGTTGGGAATGAAACACAGTCTGGCTCAGCTCCAGAAAACAACCCCAGGCTGTCGACACTTCCTGCTTTTTAGGTCTTTGAATACTGTGCATTTCTTACTTTTGTGTAGGTAAATGCACACAGAGAGATTTAATTTGCAATGTGCTCTTGAAACATCAGCTGAATAAAATGTAACAGCGTGTAAAATATGCTTTACAAACTCTGACATTTTTCAGGCTATCACATATTTTGACTCAGAAATCACAGGAACAAGCTTCATTTTATATAAACTGAGGTGTTAATACCACCTGCTTTGTGGTTAAAGCAGAAGAGTTGACTGAGACGTCTTTAAAGTAATAATCTGGAATAATATGCTGAAATATTTGTTTTGTCGACTGTGCTTAATGATGCCGATTTGTGCTCATTATGAGAAGAAACATGATGCAAAACTGTCCCTGATCAATATGCCTTTTTACAATTGTCTGCACTCGCTGCATCCCTGAGTGAATTTTGTGATAAGATTATATAACATCAATATTTCATTTAAACTTAGACGCAATAACTGGCTTCATCCAAAACCTTCAACTGCATAAAATCAGCCACCACCACTCCAAATAATCCACTGACCAAACTTATGTAAAGTCATAAATGTTAAAGTGTGTCACGTTGTGTTGGTTTGTTTAACCACCAGCTCAAACATTTATATCAAACACACTCACTTATACACCTCATCCATTTGTAATGTGTTCTGTCAAGACATCGTTTTTTATAAATAAAGCAGAGTCCTCTGGGACAGAAACAATGTGGGCTACTTGTCTATCATCATCATGAATAACATGACTCAATCAGAAACAACTCGTACTAAAAATACTGATGTACTACGGTGCCTCTAAAGCGCTTTCTTCTTAAAGTGACAGGTGATGAACAGACGGGCACGTCAGAGTTTGGACCGATGACTTTTAAATATCACAGGACTAAACTGGAGACAAAATCAAGACAGAAAATTGTTTTGTTTTATAGGAATATGTCGTGTTTTCCTCTGCGTTGTATAAATACACTTATCGCTGTATCTTTCCATCAGTTTTGGATTATAATGATATTTTATACATGCATAATTCAGCTGACTCTTAAGCTACTGCAAATGGGAGGCAAAAATCTGCCAAAACACACAGATTTAATATAGAAATAAGATGTATTTAATTAAACAAAAGCCCAAATATTCCAGTAACAGAATAACAAAGGGAATGTTAAGGAGTTGTTTATATTGAATTGTTATAAATCAATATGTATACACTATGTAGACTTTCTCTAAAAGTTTCTGATGTAGAACTGAATTTTTTTGGAGAATATTTGACATGGCTGAGCATCACTCCCCACCTTATCCATAACACAGAGTAGAGTATCTACCCTGTGATGCCTTAATATAATAGCTCAAATGTCTGTGATGTATAGTTAACACCATCTTCAGAATAAAAACGTCAGGCTGCTGTACAGTGGCGAGGATCTCTTATCTCTGCTCAGTTGTCCAGATACAAGAGGAAAACGATCAGCTGCTGTCTGAGACGAAAGGAGGCTGGTCTGTCCATCGAGACGCAGATGGACAAAGATAATTTGTCCTGTGATCAGACAGAAACGCACATGGATCTTCTACTCCTCACTGCTTTCAGAATAAAACCGGTGGAGCTGTCAAACTCACGCTGCCGCTAATGCAAACACAGCAATAAAAAGGACGAGATGGGAAGCGTTGGCAACGTTGCAATGTCGTAGATGCTTTACTCTCCCAACTTTTTTTGGAATGCGTCGCAAGAATCAAATCTGTTGAATTGTTTTCTGTGTAATACAGGTAAAAGGTCATTTACTAATCGCTGTTTTCAGTCCCAAATTGTTGTTTTTGGGGTTGTATTACTCTGTACGGCTCTAGATTTTAACATCGCTTGTCGTTACAGATTTGTTTTCCATCACAAAGCGTGTACATTTTTTTGTTATTTCAATATATATTCTGTTGTATAATAAATAAACCTGAAACCTGTCATGTTTTATGTGTGTGTTACAAACAGGAACAATATAGTGTTTGGTTGAATTCTAGCCTGCACTTTTACAGAAATAAAGCAGTAAATTACACTAATGTTCCCACAGACGTTTCAGTGTAAAACCAGCTGAAATCACTTCCATAAATTAAAAAAATACTGGACTTCCATTCATTATTTTTTGGCTTAGTTTTCTTGGCTTGGTTGTGGAAACTCATTTATTTTATTTTATTTCTCACGCGGTGATTAATGGGACCCTACATTTTTAGGCACAAATCTCACATCGTTATATTTGGACAAATGATGCAGCTCAAGAAAAACTGTCAGAGATTTTTCAGTTTGTTTCAAAGTCTACCTGCTGCTCCTGAGTGCAGATGAGATGTGGAAAGGATACTGAGCTGCGAAGCTGTTTTAACTCTCTGTGCAGACAAGAAGACCTTCATGTGTTTCATCAGCAGCATCAGGTCGGGCACGGCATCGTCTTTAACCAGCTTGAGGAAGCTGCCGTACCTGTCGATGAAAGACGCAACAGACGATTACGTACATCTCGCATCTTCTCCTGCACCTGTAAATACTCTGTGGATTTGTTTAGAATTCATAATGTGCATAAACTCTACTGTTCACTAGTGAAATCAGGTCTGTCTTCTCTATTTCTGAAAAACCAAACTTAATGTATTGTCATTTCTTGAGCTAATATTTTCCCCTCAGCTCTAATAATCCCTTTCTTCTACTAAAATGAGAGCACATCACACAATGGGAGATATTCTATCAAACCGAGAGACCGTACTCTTTTTTCTGACAACTAGAATTAGGTGTGATTTAACTCTCATAAATCATGGATTAGCTATAAATTCATGTCCAACAACTTTTAATCCTATAAGACATGGTGCTCCGCTAGGAAAACTTTCACACTGTTCTGTTGACACCGAAAATGCATACATGACAGTCTTTTTTGAGCACGCTCTGCAACTTTTCAGCTAAAAAGCTCCCTTTGGGGGAGGTTTTCGAGGAAAGAGCTATATATTCACAATGTAATGTAGCAACAGGGCGTCATTAAAAGCAGAAACGAGCAGTGTAAGGAGAGTAAGACAAGACAAAGGGCCTACTTATGAGGAAAAATAAAGAACGGAGTGAGAACAGAACAGCAGCACCTTAGACACCTTAGACAGGTGTGAGGGTTCAATACTCTGAGCAGAATATTAATAATCCTGTTGCAGCTTTTTTTTGTCTTCCTTCTTCTTAAATCAGAGGTGCTGTTGCCATCTCATCTGGGATTTCACGTCCTCTGAAGGACGCACCTTTGAGGGTTTTGTCCTCTGGAATACTATAGGATTCTGTCAACCTCTCTCCCTGTTGCACTCCCATTTAAATGTATTGTTTGTCTGCAGAAAGAGGTTCTCTGCCTCTTCAGCCATGGCCTTCGCGCCGCTCAACAAGCAGCTCCAGAAAGTAATATAATAATAGTCATTTTATTCATGCAGCACTTTTTTAAGTGCTTTTACAAACAAGGTAAAAATACATGAAAAATACATTTAAATCTTTCAAACATACAAACAACACAACCGAGCACACACAAACCAAAGCATGGTAGCAGAGGTAACAACGGGCAAACACAGATTACAAAAAGGCTGTCCTGTAAAAGTGAGTTTTTAGCAGCCGTTTAAAACGCGTAACTGATCCAGCTGCTAGGATTAAAAGGGAAGACTGTTCCAACGTTTTGGACGACTGCAAAGGCGCGGTCACCCCTGGACTTCAAATAGGAGCGTGGAATGACTAAAAGTCCTTTATCAGATGATCGGAGAGTACGGCAGCTGGAATAGGGTCTCAGTAGCTCTCTTAGGTATGGTGGGGCGAGGACTGGAGTGATATGGGACTGACGGCTAGATCCCCTTTTCTTTTATTTCTGATGTAATGAACCTAAATCTTAGTTTTATGTTTAGCCCTAGTAGGTCTTATAGCTGAAAAGTCCTCATTTTTAGTATTTAGAAGCAGCTAAATATTATCTTCGTTATACACTTTTCTGACTGACTGATCAGTCTACAAAAGAGAAACTGTGAAAAAAGCCTCCTTGTCCCTAAAGCCCTGTTCAGACTGAAGATTCATGACAAAACAACTATTTGTTGTTCTGAGACGTTCTGAAAAACCCAGCAATTACAGCATTACACTAATACGACCAAGACGTTTCATAGTAATGACTCTCTGTACTTTCTGCCAGCTTTTCAATCTTAAAATAGGAATGAGGATGGTGATAGTGAGGTTCTTACAACAGCTGCATCTCTAAAACAGTGAAATGGTTATAAGGAGAAAAAAAAAAAACCCAAAAAACCAGAGGGTTATGAATTTGGAGCTCAACACCCAGCCGCTGTGCAATGTGACAAAGGGCAGTTTATTGATCTTATTTGAGTAAATTCTAAGGCTTGTGGCATACAGACTAGAGGTCGACTGATAGTGGATTTCCAGTCAATATCATCCCCAACCCTTCCCCTGGAAAATGTTGATACTGACAAAGGCATTATACATGTCTGAAATTAAAAACTGCCTTTTTGCAGTCACAAAAACTCCTTAATTACCTTTCAACGTATTTTAATTCAAGTGGTCTGAGAGGAAACGAGACTTCTGCGTCTGCTTCTGGCTGTGTTTACACACTGTAGAAAATCTAACCATTGATGGGGGGTTTTGGCAGCTGACGGGTGTTTTCAGTCAGGTAGGGGGTTAAATATGTGATTGACAGTTAAAATTAGTGATCGCTGTTCAGATTCAGTCAGATGTGACTCTGCTGCTCTACTACAGAGAAGCCTGGAAACGTAGATTCGCTCTTCCACAGTGGCGTGAAACGGCTTCAGGTTCATCTATATTTATATTTAGTTTTGGTTTCGATCGACAGGAAAGAGCTGCAGAAGGAAGGTGTGTATTTTCAAATGCTAGCGTTTTTTCTCCCGATTTCATCTCCTGCAGCTTTATCTATCACTTCATTAGAAACCAGTTGAAACTGTTGAACTGAACATCTAAGGCAAAGTAATAAATACATTAACAAATTAATCTCAATCACTGCACATCACATTCAAAGTAACTAATCAATAACTCTGGAACCGACCATCAAACTAACTGTAAAAAATCTTGATGGGAATCATTTTGAACTAGTATTCTCCTTCAATGTCAGCATTTACAGATTAGAAGCCCAGCATTACTATCTGTGCCGACTTCAACAACACAAAACGGTCCATCTCTAATACAGACACAGCTGTTCCTCAAACAAATCGACGTGATCCTGCCCTTTCAACCCACTGACAGGTTGCAACTGACCGGCTGAAACGGATGACGGGCCGGTGGCGAGTGGACGAGCTGAATTGCAAGCGAGTCGAGCTGAGACAGGCCAGTTCCCACTGCTGCAAATTTCCCTGCAACATTTTAAAAAACGCTTTTGTCTCGTCGTGAATCTTTGGTCTGAACTGGGCTTAATGTGATGACCTCAAAGTGCTTGTGTTCACCCACCGGCTTTCCAAACCAAAAACCAAAACGATTTTTAAGTAACTGTCATATTGGACTAGATGCCATAAATACCAAATGGGTGGACTTATAACTTACCATTTAACCTGTGCTAAAAACATTCAGCCACCACATTTTCTGTGAAATAAAAGAAACCTCCAAACCAATAAATGTAGATCCTGCAGATACAAATGTGCTGCTCAGCGGGTAAGAGACTCGAGGTGAAATAGTTTGTATACAAGACGCTCTCCTTCCAAGGTTGCTGCTGTAGGAATTAAACACGGGTTTATGAGCTATGGAAAACATTACACATACCTGAGACAGATGTTTATTCCCAGATGTTCAACAGACGATAACACAGCAGTCTCCACACTCTTCTCCTCTGCTGTAAAACAAGGCGGTTAAAGAGAAGAGGTGGTTAATACCAGGCAAGGCAATACCCTGAGAGGTGATCTGGTTGCAGGCATTTTTTTTGAAAAATACTCCACTGACATCACTAATGGCGTGCATTACGACCGCGGGGATTGGAAAAACCATGACGACATATAATAACTCGCTACTTCCAAGGCACTACAGACAGTGATGTTGTGTCTAGGTAATTTTGTAGTTGGCAGGTTTACAGCAGTCGTTTGCCGTTTAATTGGGATGTTTGCTAGATAGCGTGGTATCAAGGTGACTTGGATAATTTCACTCACAGTCATCCATGGGTAATTTCACAGCAGCATTTTGACAGTTTGGGGCTGCGGAGTCATAACTCATGATTTTACGAGCGCGGTTCGAGTGCGGGATCAAATTTTTGAGCCGTTGCGAGAAAGCTTTTTATCTCGAGACGCCGATCTGGGTCTGCAGCGAGATATTACAGCTGAAAATACTGGAGGAGGCCGGCTTTAGAGACACATGCCACTGCTTGTGTACAGACTGCAGCTATCAGGTCCTGCAGCTGCTCTCATAGACTCTTACTTAGCATCACTAACTGTGCAGAATCATAAAAATATATTAGTTTTTGCAGTTACAGTTGCAGCTGTGTAGAGAGGACGATGAATGAAGCAATAACAGCGGACGGGCTCAGATTTTGTTGTCTTCTGCTTTCTGTCTTTGGGGAAACTTATTATTACATCTGCACTAATGGATCCCCAGCTTCACACAGTTTGTGGTAAGATGATGAGAAGATTTCAACAATTAATATGAGAGGTATTATCTTGACAGCATCAGTGGCAGGGCAAACTTCAAATCCAATTTACAGACTAATGGTGCAGAAATATGCAGGGGAAATGATAATATGGGCCCTAATCTACACATCGAAGTGATAATTCAACATTGTTACCATCGACAAATCAGAGCTGAGCAATGTGGATTAATCACAGGCCATTAAATCTTGTATTAATTACGAAAAAATAGCTTTTGATGAGGCTGCGAAGCTGTGCCAGGACAACTAGCGCTGCATTTTCTCTCACCCTTCTCTCCTCACATATTAACATCTCTAAAAAACCTCTCGCTGATAGCAATTACTATCTAATGGAGATGAATGCTCTCTTGTTATATTTATTCTCTCTCTTCCCGTCCCTCCAGCATTGTGCCTCCGGTATCTGTTTTACACTTTATAAAAACTATGAACACAATCATTTAGCTTGGCAAAAGCAACACATCTCCGAAGTTAGTCTTGACAATTTGTTCTTAATAGCTTAGGAAAACAATCATGAATGTTATAACAAGAAACATCAAGGGCCAGTTTGCAAGGTTTGTGGGCTCAAATGGAAACAGGGATTGCATCATATCTTCCTTAAAGAAACACAGTAGCCTTGAAATGAGTGATTTGAATATGTAATCTAGCATTTATGCGATATTTTCTGATATTTTACAGACAAAACAAGTTATTAAGCAACAGAGGTGGAAAGTAACTAAGGGCAAATACTTCTTTACTGAGCTTTCAGGTAACTTTTTCTTATTTTTACTCCCTACGTATATCTGACACATAACTGTACTTTATGCTTCTTAAATTTTCAAAACAGGCTCGTTACTTAATGCAGTTGAGGAGAATTATTGAAAAGGGTTAGACCAGTTTCAATCTATGAATGGATGGCACAATAACAAATAAAAATGAAAATCCCTTGTATCTATTGGTGCATATCACGTGTGAAAAACATCAACGTGACATAGAAGATATAACACAACAAAACGTGGAAACTGGACGGCAGAGAAAGACGACACTGAAACCTGAGTCAAGAAGATAAAGCAGTACTTCAAGTACAGTATCTGTACATCTGCCGGAGTAAACAATGTGTGTACTTATTGTACTTTTATCACTGTTGTTTCTGTCAGTAGTATATCATGAGGCGAAAAAGTGCCTTTTTTTTTTAGCATTTGCAGATAAAGGCATCAAACAGTGACGTGTGACACAATGACGGGCACCTTTCTGTGTTTCTAACCAACCTGTGTTATGTGACAAAAAACACAAACTTTATAAACGCAGTGAACTGACGGATAACGTGCAGTGGAATGAGGAAGAGCGGGACAAGATCGTCATCACAGATGTTGAATCCCCCCCATTTTAGAGATAAAAATTAGCATTTTATTGAACAAGTGTTGAAACTGTGACAAGTGCAGATTAATGCCAGCGTGAAGAGTTTTGAATAGAGCTGCACGAGTTTAGGAAAAATCGCTGAAACACTGTTCAATACTGCGAAAATAAAATGACGTGTGATAAATTACAAGTGTGCATATTATTTTCTGTCTTTCTGCTTTAATAGGTAGACTGTTAACACTGGGTAAAAATAAAGTTAATTATTTTATTGAACTTATTAACACAACTAGAGCTGCAGCGACTAATCCATTAATGGACTATTAAATTAACTGACAACTGTTTTGATAATAATCAGTTTGAGTATATTTTTAAGAAAAAAAGTCAAAATTGTATTATTCCAGCTTCTTAAGTTTGAATTATTTTCTTACTGGTTTCTCGTTGTCATGTTTTGTTGTAAGGAGTCACAAACACTTTTTTACTTCATTGTGTGTCAGTCAGTCTTTTGTGATGTATTTGTTGAATGTACTCATCGCTTATTAATCGTCTGAACAGGTTTCGGGAGTATTTCACATTTTTGCATGTAGAATTTTGTAACTTTAAGTGAAGAATATTTCCAGTAACAAATTCCAGCTACATTTGCTATTTCATCTTGTAAGTGGGTTTTTGAAGAGTTTGCCAGGTTTTTCCAGCAGGATTTGAATTCCTTCCTCGGCCAAAAGGTAGAGAAATCTATTTTAAAAACGATTCATTTGAGAAAGCGCAGATCTTCGTCTGAGCTATTAAGACGTAACAGTCTCATAGAAGGTGCTCTCTCTTTGTTTCCAGTCACCCAATTTCAAAAAGCAGCAGAAATAAATGAGATTGCTGGACAGCTGCCTGCAGGAGTCTGAGCCATGAAGGGTGAGGAGATACAACTCCGAACAGCGAACTGACAGAGGTTAATACTTGGCAAATGAGTCTGCTCTCTCCATACAATGGGAGCACTCAAGTAGGGCAGAGAGGCTGAGACTGTAGTCAACGTCAATCAAACACACAGAGGTGCACCCCCCTCCCACCCGCTCACCCACACCTCCACACCTCCACACCTCCACACACGAACATATCTGGCAGATTGCAGAATTCAACAAGAGCCCTGACAGCTGCCTGGTCGCCTCGGAAGCTATTTAGTGGGAGGAATATTAGAAGGCAGACAGGAGGAGCGGAGAGTGTGAATATGAAAGAGAAAGACCGAACAAAAAACCTTCATTTTAAGGCAATAAAGAGATGCAGAAATGCAAGCTATTACAGTAATTTCATAAGTGATTCACAGGCGATGCTGGCGCAGTGGGTGTGGAACACTTTTCTGATGGATTTTATATAACAGCTACTGTGCAGCTGTGACGAGCAGAGGTCATAACCTAGGAAAACAAATCTGTAACGTTTGTAACATACGTGTCATTTACTTCTTACATACTACATCTTCATTGACACACTGTGAGTGAAATCAAAGATAATGTTATATTCCTCACATTTTACATTACATCAGGTTGTTGGCATCTCCACATGGTGTTGAAATACTCCACATCGGTCACTTTTTGAAGGTCTTGTCTCGGTCTTGTCTCAGTTTTGTCTCGGTCTTGTCTCGGTCTCAGACAAAGAGGACTCTGGGGTTTACGTTAAGACCAGTCAAGACCACAGCTCTATGGATATCACTACATTTCCGGTGCATTTTCTGATTTATTTCAAACATTTCCTTTAGGTGCAAAATGTTTTGCCAGTTCCTGACTCGTCTTTCCACAGCCTGCCTCATTCTTTTTTTCGGTTTTTCCAAACTGAAATTAAATTACCACTCTTGACTACACAGGTGGCCAATACAGCTGTGTTCAATTTAATTTAATTATCTAAAGCACCTCGAGTTGTGTGCACTGTGTCAGAACGGTGTTTTTCCTTTTAAATATGTTTACACACTCAAAAAAAAAAGTCATTGGTGCAATTTAATAATACTGTTAAACAGATTAAAGAGTAGAGTTTTTTTATTTAGAATATAGAATGTGAATGTTCCAAAAAAACACATTTTAATACATTTTGGCCTGCAGCGCCCCATTCAGATGAATTTTTTTGTCTCTTCATAGGAACAAATTTGGGCACTTCTGATCCATATACAGTATAACATAGGTTGAAATAGTTCATCTCCTCCAACTCTCCTACATTGATCACAGTCATAAAGAAGGTCTTCAGAAAACAAGAACCGTTCAATCAGTTCAATCAGATGCAACCACATTCTAAACATAATGACATGTAACCTATTCTTGTACTACTATTACTATTACTATTAGTGGGTGAACTATAGGAGAGTAAATAATCAAAACAAACATTAACATTCGTCCGTGTGGCTGCAGAGGACACATGCTGCTCTACTGGAGAGCATCGACAAAACTGACAATAGACTGAGGCGACACGTTTCGACAACCAAGAACTCTGAAGTTCACTGTAACAGCTAATACAATGCAATACAACTGGATTAAAAACCCACAGTGAGAATCCCCAGCGATCCCCGACTAAGGGTGCGTGTAACTCAGTGGCCGTTACTTGTAAAGGTTATTAGTTATTATTGAAAATATAATATAAAGCCACATGTGTTCATTAAGAAGGAAACACATCCAAACAGGATTAAAGCTCATGCTGATCTTTAGCGAATGTACAAAGTGAGCTGACCGTCGACATGACTCAGCTTAAAGCCTTTTAACGCCACATGACGCAGCGGAGAGTATGTAAAAACTAATTAACTCGCAAGCAGAGAAGCTGAATTACTTATCTGAATGTAATGTGTAAGAGTTGAAATGACAGATTAATGCTAAAAAGTAACACACTGTTCAAAGTGAAAATGAACAAAACAGATGTATAAAGAAACGGCTAAAATAAAAGGCTAATTAAAGGAGTGGATTTGTATGAAAATACTGTAACAGCAGACACATAATTATTAGTGTTAAAAACATCTATAGTCCATATGAGCAGAATTTGGCAGGTCAGTAAAAACAACACAAAGACACCATTATTCTAATTCACTCTACTATACTTTTTTCTATTTCTTAAAGTTGCAGATTGCAAAAAATGCTTTAATTAAGCGTTGCCGGTGCTGGATGTCTGTTCTGGAAGAAGCAGGAGACACTGATTTGATTTCTTTCTGTGCAGTTATTTACATAGTCTCACCTTTTCTCGCTGGCTGCTGTTTTCTGTACATGGTTTTAAACTAAAGCCTTTGCCTTTCAGCTTTACATAAATACGATAAAACTGTACTTGACTTATTCATCACTTGGTTTATCACCCTCACTGCTGAGAGTATATAATTATAATAACTCTACTAATCAGAGCCAAATGAATGCACAAAAATCAAAACATTATACCAGCAGGGGGTGTAGATGAATGTTGATGCATTTCAAATGGAATTTAGAATTTTTTCTCGTATTACATTAACTTGATACTGATACAAATCCTCCAAAGGCTCTGACTTCTCTAAATTCATTTGACAGGTATCTAAAACCTTCAACTCTTTGTGTGTGTGTGTGTGTGTTTTTTACGTCAGAAATCTTGTGAAAACCTATTTCAGGTGAAGGGCATGTTGTTACTGCGGTCTGGTTTAAAAATATGAGAAATGAACAAAAAATAAGCAATAAGCCATCTATTAGCTTTAGGAAAGTTTACAGTCTGCAGGTTCACTAATTAGCAGCTTTTAATTCTGACTGCCATCAGTCTGATCACGTTGTTTAGCCCACTGGCTACCAAACAAACAGACCTGCGGAAATCACTGACTGGATATGTAATACATAACACATTTTAACCAGGGGTAAACACGTGAAATGAGGAAACATTCCCATTTATCTCTGTTTGGTGGTCCACGGGGGCTGTCCCCTCACCCGCTTTGGATGTTATCACTCCCCAACCAAGACAGCCTAATAACTTTTAAAGTCTTCAACATCTAAAGACAAAACTCTTTCACCCTGGTACATATCAACCAGGGTCAACTGCTCCTTCCACCTCTAAGTGATTCCTCCAGTCAGTGTTAGCAGGTCTGTTCCTCTGCTGAAAGTCCTGCCTCTCTTTCCTAAGACGTGTGATTTGCCAGCAGCTACTGCTGCTGATGTTTCTGAGTCTCGGCTGGGATGTAGGGAAAATTCTACTGGAGTTTAAAGGGATCGTCAGCTTGCAGGGATCATGGAGTCATGCGTTTTATTTATACAGCCTAAAGCCATGAATCAGAAATTTATTTAAAGAGCTTTACAGCCTGTACAAAAGATGACAACCTCAATCTATAGATGCCTAAGGGGAGTCGTTGTTTCTGTTTCATTTTCACTGGCCTTTAGGTTTTACCGAGCAAGTCAGCCTCCCCCTCTCCATAACCCAGCTCACCTCCTTGGTCCCTCGATCGACCCAGATGCAGCGGCGGAATCCACTTTTACTCAAACTCTATGCAAATTTGAGGTACCATTTTATATAACTACATCTCAGAAGCAAATACGATGTTGTTTACTCCACTACATTTGTCTGACAGCTTTAGTTCCTTTTCAGATTACAATTTTCCATCTCCTTCTAGTCTAGTGAATTTTGAATGTTTGTGATAAACTGAAGGATGAAGTTTATGGGTTGAGTTTAAAATTCTCCTCCTTCTTAAGCTACATAAACTCTTTAAAACCCTCTAGGATTAGCTAGAAAATGCAGTCACAAAGCTGAAAACAGCCTGTTTTCTTCAGCTAATGATCCATCCCACTGTTTTTATTTGCATTTTCAATTTGCACATAAAACACCCTGAATGTAAACTTTCGTACAAAAGTTTTCACGCACGCAAGAGGTGGAAAAGTCAGTGTATTGATGCGCAAATAATTGTGTCGGCTTGTGTGGACCAATAAGGAAACTACAACAGTTTGAATCTCTGCAAATTTGGCTAAAATTTGCCACACATTTGGATGGACCCGGCTTCGAGCGGTTTTCTGGTTCTGCACCGGCAACAAAATGATGGACGACAGACAAAATAGCAAAAGGCACCACTCCAACACATAACTGATGTTATGTTTGTTGAAAAAACATTGAATTGTTTTCCAGTTATGCTGTGGAAACAAAATGATGACAGGACAGACGGACGGACGGATACGCTGATCACTATATCCCTGCGCATTACATGTAGGGGATAATAATTAAAAACCTTTGTTATCATTGCGCGGTCTTATTAAACCCGACAAAAAAACTCTGCTGGGTTGTGTCATTGATGGTGTTTTCTTGGATTTTGTCACCGTCATAACTCAGATGGTAACAGTCAGCACCAGGGGAGACATCAAACAAATGTACTGATGTGCAGGATGTCCTTCAGTTATTCTATCTACATCTACATCTTTAAGAAGAAACCTGAATGTGTTGCTCTCCTCCACTGACCTTTGTACTGAGCCTGGGAGAAGAAGCACTCAGTGGCAGAGTTGGAAAGATGGGTCACGACCTTCTCCACAAGTTCAGACAGCACTAAGGAGAAAAAACACACACACACACACACACACAAAAACATGTTTATGCAGCAGTATTAAATCCTTTGCTTTAAGAAAATCCAATTCAAATATCTTAACTCCTTTTTTTTAAGCTACTTGTCGAATGTGACTAGCGTCCTGTGTACGTTTTTAAGCGGTAGTTAGGAAGGATCATGTCCTGCATGTCTGCTCATTGTAGCACTCACTGAGTCATTCAGCATTAAAAAATACTCACATCTTCAAGTATTCAGCATTCAGACGGAGTTACACATCAGTCGGATAAGGCTCTGACACAGATAATCACAGTTTTGCTGCAAAAACACAAGCAGGGTAATACCTTGTCTAGGCTTCGCAAATGTGTATCTTCTCATATCAATTTATGGCTCCACTGCCCCTGCATGTTCCTGACTGAACCCTGACGGTGTTGCTTTTAGTTGTAGAATGGATAGTCATGCAAGGAACTGACATGTGCTGTTGCTGGAGATTTAACTGTGTAAATAGAGACAAAAATGGGTGACAAGGCTGCAAGGAAAGGTCATGTACATAATACAGTAACGCTCTAACAACACAATGACACAAGAGCATAATTAAGACAAGCCAGGACTCATGAAGGGTGAGGATCTGCCCCTTATTACACATTGCTTTAATTAATCTGAAAATATTCCTGACTTGGTTCAGTGTACTTCAATAACAGATCCAACCTGTATCCATGTATGAATGTACAGGGCTTTCCGTGCACTTTTTATTTGTTTGATTTTACCCCACTTTTTAATAGTGCTGGTCAGAATGAGCAGAAGTTTGTGTCACAGTATTTTGTAAGATTCTGGCGACTTCACGGCACATAACAGTATTTATTTATTTTTTGCATGACCGGGCCTTGATATCGGTGTGTGTGTGTGTGTGTGTGTGACTTCTCCTACTTCTACTGTCAGGAGTAGATAGAAGATAAACTATTTTAATTTCATCATGTATAATGTATAATGAAGGTTTGGATTTTTTATCCCTGCCATTATAAGGCTTAGGTGCAGTACCTGAACCATTTCACACACCACTTAAAATCAACGTGGAAACCATCAAAACTAACTAAATGACTTTTCCCAGTATAGTGATAGTCTAGAAATATGAGAAAATAAATGCAGAGCTTTTAGTCAAATAACAGCAAAATTTCTTAGGGGATAAACCCCCAAATCCCAAATCCCACAACCCCCAAACCACAACCACGGCACCTGAGCCCTCAAGAAACTTAGGGAGATCCCTGGATTAATACAGGGTTTGTTTGGCTCCACAAAATGATACAATACCTGGAGAAATCATTATGCATGACACAGCTGCATAACAGTTTATATTGTGCAAACTGCAACGTAGTAAAAACAGAACTTAAAATAAATAGATATGCAAACAGAGAGGTAACAATTCAACTCCATCGAAAATGTGAAGACGATAATTTATGCTGTTGATGTTAAATTGTATTGCGAAGCCCATTTGCTATAGCCAATAGAAATACTGGACAAAGTATTAGAAACAGCAGTAAGTAACTCAGTATATGAGCACAAATTATAGCCTCTAAAATGACCGTTATGTTATATGGTCATCATCTCAAACAGAAACTGAAACCTGATCATTATCATCCTCATGATCGTTGTATTTACGAAGGATTTTTATTAGTTTTAACACGAGAGATGTAATAAATTAGGAAATAGTATAGTCCCCTTGGATTGGCCTTTGCATGTAATGAAGTTAAAGTTAATATGTGAAGTAAATCACCACTCTCTGTCCACTTAAAGCCCTACAATAATCTATTTAAACGACATTTTGATTGACTTTTTCATTCATGTGCCAGTTCTCGTCAGTGGTCATTAAAAGCCACTTCCTATTCAGCTCTTTCCCTCGGCTCATTTCCAGTCAACCTTTAACATGTGATCATGTCATAGGCATGACAATACATGTTGTAATATCCTGCATGTGCAAAGGACTCACCACAGACATGTTAAGTTATATCACAAATGCGTTAAACAGGTGTTATACAATGGCAATCAATTTGGCTTTAATATTCAGTGTCCTTACGTTACTTTGAGCACTTTCACAGAGGCACTCTTTCTCCACCATTATTTTTAAAAAGGGAGCATAAAAACCCGCTTGTGGAAAGTGGAATATGATATTAGACACGTTTGTGCAAATGTAGAATGTGAAAGGAAGCCGTGAAAAGGCAACACTATAAATGCACAGCAGTGAAGGTATTGTGCGCATCTCAAAGGCTGCAGAATGAGAGCTGATCATAGCCACACACAGGACTCACAATGAAAGTCTGACTCTGAGCAAAAACTGTAAACGCATCTTATTGACATGCTGCTGAGGCAGACCAATTAACCAATCAATAAGCTGACGAGATAGTGAGGTATTGAACATTCAAGCAGTTCTAATCATGAGTGTTTGGGATCAAGAGATAGTACACTTGATCATTTTCATTTTACAGCTGAATAGAACCCTGCCAAAGATACAAGTGATAATCAAAGCGTCTTGAGCTGCACAATAAATTGCCTAGGAAGTAAGTTATTTAGCAGGCAGCACATAAATGCGACAATTTCCTTCACTGCACTGCCAGGTTTTGTGTAGGCAATAATGTGATAAATAAAATGCCATTGTGTGACAGTGGGAAGCTTAACAGATAATAAATCTTGATCATGGTGTTTTAGTGAAAAGCCTTAAATGAGCATTGAGGGGGATGAATTTAGAGGGTTGTACTGACTACAGTGTAGGGATGAAAGAAAGCAATCACTGTACAGTTCATGCATTGATGGCACGATTGTCAGACCTCTTTAATTTTGATGTATTTTTGTTCTCCGTGAATCACAGTTATTTACTCCTACATGAGAAAATCCTCCAGTGTAAGCGACTGTCAACAGCAGTGATGAGGTTTTAAAAGGTTTGTGAATGTCAGATCTAGGTAATCTAGGCAAAGAGGTGTGTGTGTCTGTGATGCACCTGCAGCACAAGAGAGTAATTTAGCAGATAATATAGTTGAATATAAACCCTAGATTCCACATGGTTTTGCGCCATCTTCTGCACTGCTTCATGCCACATTGGAAGTGTTTCTGATTCAGACATTTTTCCTTGGTTGTTGTGCTTCTGCCATGGGTCAGTGAGCTGTGTAGTTAAATGGCTAATTGTTTGCCTGTCTTAATTGTGTTTGTTATTGCTCAGATATCCAGATGCTCTATGCCGTTCCTGTGTTTGACTTCCTGTGCGTGTCATCTGCTGCTTCTGTCAGAAATAGACGAGGCTCATATTTTAAGTGAATTGGAGCAGAGAGACATTTCTGGGACATTTCTGGGACATTCCTGAAACATGCTGCGGTGAGTCTGCTGGAATCACAAGCCTGCTGCTGAGTGGCCAAGATCAGCTCCAGTGGCCACGTCGGAGCCGTGACGCGACTCAGCCATTCTCAGTCGAATCCAGGGGTAATATCCTCTGTCTTCTATACACTTCATATGTTATTAATATATTTAGAGACAGACCAATTAATCGGTTTGGCCAATTAAACAGCACCAACAGAGGTGGGAAGTAATGAAGTACAAATACTTTGATCTGCTTTTTCCTGCTCCAAACTATCATTATTATATCACCTTTAATAATCCACTATTGGTCGACCTCTACTTATATAACCATCCGGACACTAGAAAGATAGAAGATCCTTTGCACAAAGCACATACACGCAGCCATCTTACCCTTTCCTGTGTAGACGTTGGGGTTGGAGGTCATGACCCTGCAGTAGTGTCTCCGGCAGACCTCCATCCAGCTCCCGTCACTCTTTGTGTCCTTAGATGATGCCAGGAATGCACTTAGTTCAGAGTCTGTACAAGAAGAATAAAAACAGAGTTTAAAAGCAAAATAAAGACATATAATGATCATCCACCAGTAAACACTGGCAACTTCATCAGCATTGTTCTCACCCTGAGAGTTAAGGTGAATGTTCCTTGGCTCCAAAGTGTAGCACTGAGGTAGAGGACAACATGAAAACACAGGCCACGGATACGGATCATCTCCCTGCAATGAGCAGATAATGAATCTTTGACCACTTCAATAAGCCCTTGAGCAAATCACATGCTTCCTTTTCTCTGTGATTCATGAATTTTGTCTCTTGTTTGATGAACTTTTGCAGTTTTGGCAAGATGGTTGCACTGGATGTTTATGAGTTTGCTGAGTAATTGATGTGTCATCTTCCTATATTGTTAGCTTTTGTTCATAATTTAATTAACTAAAACAGTCTGATGAAAACATCTGACAGCATTTTGTCAAATAAACACTGTAGCGTAGTTTAATTAATTAAAAAGTAATTGTTCAATGCCAAGTTGTTGGCAGTTTGTCAACGTGTGCTCATGCCTGTATGCCAACAGTTATTTCTTCCATTCTACTTACCTTCATTTTTTTCTTTCACCTCTCTATCTTTTCTTTGTAATCCACTGCCATTTCTTTCCCATCGTGGCTCAGCATGTGACTTGCCGAAATAATGTGCTGTGAATGTTAATGTGTTTTAGAAGGCAGGACTCCCGATCCATTGTCTCCTGGTCCGCACTTATAATAATCCCTGCTGCTATTTGAGTCTGCCACTCAGAAGGTGCTGTGCTACTTCAACAACATGCACGGGACACTTAATTTTGGTACAACACTGAAGATTTTATAAATCCTGATACAGCTAAAGAACATCTAAATCAGTGTATGACGAGAGATGAGCCAACTTTTCATTTTTCACCCAAGAGTGGATTCATTTTCAATTTGCTTTGTTCTTATTTAACATCTTTCTGTCGCCTGTATTCTCAGAATCTAACTAAGAACTCATTTACACTCTCCCTCTTAGAAATCTCTTTCATATCCTTTTCTTGACCTCATCTTAAATTACTTTCTGGCTCTGAGTTCAGTGTAAACAACACCTAAATAATTGATATCTAAGCCAAAACATGCTGAGTAAATAAGGCTACAGGCTTTCAACAACGACTGAAGTGCTGTTGGTAATCGTTAGGAATCTTTTCATCTTTAATAAAAGCTCCAAAAACAAAGTCAGAACAAAAACGCATGGATAGGTTTATGCAACTGTTGGATCATGAGTAGAGCAAAAATTAAGTCTGTGTTAACGAAGAGGAGTCTGTATTCTGTAATTAGTGTATAAATAGTCATTACAAACTTTCCTGTAATTATCCTCTACTGAGACTTTTTCACAATTAAAGAATAATAAAAGGAAAGCTTGAAATGTCTATTTATACGATGGCAAATTGTCAACTAAATAGTAATAAAGATATGTTGGAAACTTTCAGGAGGAAACACATTTATACAAAGACATTACATTAGGACTTAATGAGCACATGTTGACACTAAACCGCTTCTTGTTGTGACACAACATATTTTCTGAGATACCATTTTTCTTAATTAAAACACATAATTCTTGCTTTCACTCTTGCTTTCAGCCCTTGACAAGCTGCAAGCAATCAAAGACAGACCCCATTTAAAAACAGGCTGCAGTGATAAACCAATCAGAGCTGACCTCTTGCAGGGCTCGAGGAGGAAGCCTCCTTTCAGACGGACCTCCCACCAGGCTCACGCCAACCAGCACGTGATTTCTTTCCACCGATAAACCGTCTATGATGAACTCCCTGCGGAGGTTTAACAGAGAGAAGAAGCCGTGAGAAGATGGAAGAACGGGCGCAGAATAATTAAATACATGCAAATGCGTTTTGTTTGCAACGTTGTTTTTTTTTTTTTCCGTAAACAGTGTCAAACCAATTAATGTGTCATTCAAATTCCGCTCATCTATGGTAGCTCAGAAGTGTTTCTTTGAAAAGTCATATGAAAGACTTCACACAGAGTTTGAAGATTTGGAATGACTGCCACTTTATCATTGTTGAAAGGCAAGTTCGAAAAGAAAGAGACAGAGGTTTAAGTGCTAGAATTTCAGATAAGATCAGAGAATATTCCAATTATACAGACACTTTAAGGCCGAAGGGTGTCTGCCTTGGTGGATTGTTCTTATAGCTGAAGCAATTTGGACTTAAAATTGGTAATAAAGAGGACTATTTTCATGTATAGCGCTATTTTCTGAGGGTCTACTTGCCTCACAACTTTGTAATTTGCATAAATTGGACAAAAAAGTTGTAGCTCATAGCTCAACTAATATGGAATAAATGCAAACTCATTTTGGTGAATTTGGGCGTCACTGCTGGTAAAAAAAAAAAAAAAAAAGGTCAGAAAGAACCTTGGGTAAAAAGGAATGAAGGCAAAAAAGTAGAGTAAATCAAAAGTCAGATGCCAAAAAGTAAAGTTTAGATGACTTTGAGTGAGAGAAAGATGATGAGGAAGAGAAAAGGCTAAAAGGAAATAAAAGATGATGATGTCTGTGGCCATTATGAGAGTGTAGGAAGAGAGAGGGCATGAAAAGGCAATGGGAGAATAAATCATCATCATCAAGTCATCATTCTCCAAAACTGAGCCAACACTCAGACATGTGATTCGAGTTGGCATTTCAGGGCAATTTCCATTCCTAACCAATATCCATGGCTCTGCCAGCCATTACCAAGAGATGGGGGCACTTGAACACCCACTTTTCACAAATGGACTTTTCACTTGGTTTCCGTTTTATTTCATTTTATTTGTGACAAGCCAAACAAACAATTTCTCAACCAAAGCAATGATTAAATTTGAAAGTGTGCTGTCATATCAGGCTGATGCACAGAGGAGCAAAGGGCTTTTACTGAATGGATATGAGAGAGAATGACTATGAGAGAGTCAAATGTGGAAACCATCGAAAGGACCTCCTTCAATTTAACTCAGTACTGACTGGAGACAATTGAACTGTATGGGAAATAATTTGACTGGATTGTCCAGAAAACCTATAAAGGTATTGCCAGCGTTTATTCCATGATGGATTCAGGACCGAGCCCAACACTGTTAAGATTATGCAGGGGAAAACTGCTAGGCCGGCTGCGTCAAAAGTTTTTTTAAAAAAAAAGCCTAAGAGCATCTTTTAAAGTTTCTGTTTCAGTGAAAAATACAAATGTGATAAATGTGAAACATGTGATAAATAGAAATAACAGTCGGTGGAAGTAACAGGACATGTGATAATTCTGTGTAAAGCAAATAGGAATGGTTACAAAAAATGGAAAGTAAATAAAATAAGGTTTAAAAAATCTTGGAAAAAATAAGCAGTATTCTCTGCTGTGAGATGTTGGAGGCGTAACCACTGACAGCACTGACAACAAATGACAAATACCACAACACCCTGAAAAATGGATGCTCTGTCAAATAGATATATAGATTTAAAAGCAACTGGACTAATTGGACAACAAGACTGTAATAGAATCGAACAATAGTGGATGATTACAGCCAGGAGGAAGCAGTAATGAAACTTAAAGGATGTCAACTACTGTGAAACCCCAAAG
>JAPQRN010022188.1:8129-24434 GCA_037367275.1 Coranthus polyacanthus | reverse complement strand
CACAGATCTACATGCTAGTATGTGTCTGTGTGGGTGTTTTTTCCGTGTCCTCTGCCCTCAGCCTTGTCCTGTGCACCTGGAGGCAGAGAGAGCGATGGATGTCCTCTCTTCTCCTTGCCTCTCCTCCTCTCATCTTCGATCCTGCTGCTTAGTCACACACACAAACGTATCCTACCCCGCTCTCCCCTCTCGCTTTCTTTCGATTTATCTCTCCTTCACTATCTCGTTCGCAGCAGTTTGCTCTTTTTATTGCATCTCTCATCCTCTCAGTTAGCATATGCTCTCTCCTCATCCTCCTTATCTCTCTCAGGTTGTCTTTCAGCCTCCGCAAGTCTGGCGCTGATCTCCCCTGCTCAGATGAGACTTCTGCCCCTAGCATTCTCTCTTTCTCTCTCCCTCTCATGCCCATGCTATCTCCCTCTCTAAGCTTAACTCTTAAATACCAGTAGCTCTTCCTTAATCACAGCTTAGTAGTCTCCATCCTTCCAACCATCCCTCCATCCCAGGCTCCTCTCAGGGGGGTTCTTGTGAGGCTAACCCAGATTTCTTCCATCTTCAATCTTGTTTTCTCCCCATCGTACCTTACACTGGAGGCACAGCCGAGCCTCAAAAAAAAGTTAAAGGTTCAATATCTAAGATTCTCGTGCCCTCACATGAAGTTTGCGCCGAAGTCTGTTTTGTGCTGGGAGCCGGTCGTTTGTTGACTCTAAATCCAACTCTAATTTCTAAGCTAACGTGTGAGCCAACATCCACAATAACAGCCTGCATGCTGATTTGTATGTAGAGGACTTTGGTTGGCTTTTCGGTCAAAATCCTTATGCTCACTACTGAGTGCCTCTGTGCCTCTCCTCTGCTCAGCGGCAATACTGTGCAACACCAACCACCATTTGCTTAGAAATGGATTCGGATAAAACCAACAAACGACTGGCTGCCTGCGCATCATAGAATGTGACACAAACTCCACGTAAGCACACAAGCATGCACAAATCTTACATATTGAACCTGTAAACGCCTCCAGTTGTATCCCTGAACGGTCTGAGGCGCGCCTCGGCTCAACAGAAAAGAAATTTCCTCCCAATTCAGTGCATTTGCCCCTATTTTCAGACTCATCGAGAGAGACAGTTCAAGGGCAAGGGGCTCTGCCATTTTTCTCCACTGGGTTTGTGTGTGTGAGCGAGTGTGTGTCTGTCTGCATCTGTCTGTGCCTGTCAGTGTGTGTCTCCGGCCATGCGAAAACAGCCAGAGAACAGGTCTGATGGAGCCAAGTCTCCCTCCAGCCTCCTGCTGGCCCCCTGCCCACCCTCATTAGCACACACTTACACACACAACGGACACACACACTGCCCTGTTCAATAACTTAACATGCTGACAGAGAATACTACTCAGCTATGCTTTAGGTGCAGCCCAACCCAGTGTCAGACTACTGATGGCCATAATAGTGTGTGTATGTGACTATGCATGTTTTTGGGAGGCTGCAGTACACGTTACTTCTGCTCCATCTCTTTCATTACTTGCGGTCACTTGGAGCTTACGGTCGTGCTGGACGTGACTTCATAAGAAGCATGCTGTTTCTTGGCTTCAACAGTATGGTCTGTGTGTGTGTGTTTGGGGACCTGGTACTTACTGCAGTTATGCATGTTTGTTATTCTATTTTTTTCCTCTTGCTGTTATTCACACAACATGCATTTTGCAGTTTTTCTGCTGGCTCATCTAACAGCATGCCCTCTTCTCACCCACTTAAATAAATTCCAGTGGAGCTTTGTTAGGATGTGTCTGGGTCTGTAGTGGGCCTGTAGTGGGAGCCTGGGGTGGCTCCCTTACATCTCTCTCTTGAATGTTTTAAGCGTTATCTCCAGAAGGGTAGAATAAAACATGAATTATCATCCACAAAAGGATTTAACAGCACATACTTTAACAAAGACACTTGGAACTGACTTAAGCAAAGCATTAAAAATAATTGGATGAGAGAAATTTAGGGAGAATTTGCATTTAAATTTTAGTGTAATTCCTTTTGATGTGACTAAAATGTGTGGCAGCATCCGGTCCTCAGCTTGCACAGAGATTGTCGCCACGTTGCTTGTGTCTGAGCTCCACGGAGCCCGAGGTGATAATGCATTTCTTGTGTTCCTGTTACAAGTGGACACCAAGGGCTGGCTCTCACTCTCATGTGTGTGAACAGGGATGTTTAGCAGCACTTGGGGGAGAATCAAAGAGAAGAGAGACTGTGAGGTTGAGGGAGAAATTGAAAGATGGGGAGAGAGAATGCATGACATAAATTTTGTCCCTATGCTTATGCTTTAAGACAAGCACAGAGCACGAGAGCAGAGAGAAGTTAATGTATGGTAGAAGTAGAAAAAAAGAAGCAAATTGGAGAGACAGCAAGGAAATAGGTTTAGAGAAGATAGGAAGTGTGTATGGAGGAGACAGCTGACGAAGTGGAGAGAGGGACGGAGATCCATCCAAGAGAGAGATGGATGGAAAAGGGTAGTGAAGGAAGAGGCAGAAATAAAGAAGAGCGAGCAGAGCTCAGGTGTAGACAGCAGCAGACTACTTCCTATTTCCTCTCTTGACAAGAATCAGTGTTACAAGAGTAATTCTGTCAGCTCTCTGTACACTTAACAAGAGGGGACGGCTTCTGTTGGATTTTAAATGGGAATGACAATAAGAATAGGGCTGATTCGCCACTTTCAAATTTAGGCAGGGATTTCAGCTGCAGCGTCTGCTGGTTAATCCTCTGCAGCGGCTGGTGAAAGTGCAGTGAGTGGAAAGGAAAGCTTCAGCAACAGAATGGATGTTCAGCTTAGCCAAGGCTTCTTGATCATTTTCAACCAGGGATGAAAATTAAAAATTCATTTGCTCACCTAGATCTATTGGATTTTATTGTGTATCTCAAACCTGAAGTGAGCAGGAGCTCCTAAAAATAATAGAAAACTATATAGCTTCTTATATAGGGCTGGGACAAAATATTGATACAGGAATACAGAGGGTGTAAGGGCAGAGGATGCTGTACGTTGTATAGATTGTAAAGCCCGTTGAGGCAGATTTGAGATATTGGGCTACAGAAATAAAATTTGACCTGACTTGACTTGAATATATCCGTATATGTATCATACAGTGTACAAAATATGTCCTATCGTACTGGTACCAGATATCGAGATATTTATTAAAACATGCAGGCGCTCTGAACCGATTTCCTTGACAGTTTTACCAACCAGAGTCACTACTTCTTGGAGTGATGGCACACATGGATATAGAAGTTGCCGTCGGTGTATTTGTTTGTGTATTAATGAGGCGCCAAGGGGTTATTTTTCTTCAGCTTCACAGATACTAAATGCATTGTAGACGTATCGAGCATCACAGAATGTTTGTATTGTGATACCATCGTTATCATGGGCAACGTATCCTGATAGTATCGTATCTTGAGTTGCTCTCAAATTCCCACCCCTCATCCTGTATATTACTTCTGGGGCATCTAAAACAGAATAACAAATGATGTTAAATTAAAAGAAATGTGCACTAAGCTCCTAACTTTTCCCCTTTCCTGTAGGTTTTCACTTTGGAGGCTTGAAGAAAGCAGGTTAAATAAATAAATGCTGCATAGTGTTTCTCATTAAATTGCTCTTCTAAATTAAATATTGATATGCATAATGCGGTCTACATATTTTCTTTCCCCATCCAATGTCATTTGCGGGACATTTTTATTCAAAGTGCATTACAGTACAGACAATACAGACAACAGGGGTGGAGCTGACCTTTAACTCTGGCATTGTTACTGTCATACTCCCTGCCCGCTAAGTTATAGAGGATAACCAGATGGGGAAAATGGTCACAGCAGGATCTGTCTTTGGGGAGTTATCATAGTGTCTGAAAGCACTTAGATCCCGAACTCATGGCCCCATAAAGCCTGTGAAAAAGCAGTAATACTGTTCTGGTGTTTCTGTTGACTTTACTCACTTTTAGAGTAGTAACCAGGCCTGGTATTTATCAATACTTCTGGAGTACCAACCAAAATGCTGTCATGGCACAGGCACTGAAAGCAGGCAATGAATTCTTGGTCAGATTCCCTGTCTGGTTTACTTATTTTTTTTTTAATACTTTGTATTTATTCAGGAAATTCTCTGTATAGCTGCAACCCCTGTATAGCTGGAAATTTAAAAAGGCTCATTTTAATAAATAGGAGAAGAGGTTTTCACAGAAAAACATGTTTATATTCTTCAAAGTAAGGAATCAAGAAAAGCATTATTTTGCTTCTGGTGCTGAAACTTGGGTACATTTCTGCCACCGCTATCAAAAAACTTTCAAATAATACCCTGCCTTAGTCTCGCCTTGTTTGCAAAAGCAGTTCTGTCGATGGCTGTTCAAACACCTGCCGTTAAAAACATACTTGTATCACTGCAGAGATGCCATGGGAGAGAAAATGAGGGTTCAGAGAAGGAACAATATATTGCTGACAAGACATACTTCAGAGCCGTCATTTAGTCATCACTACTTCTCACTCCAGTTTGTATGCACAGCGACACGCAAACAGAAATTGTATGCATGTATAATAGGAATGGACTGATTATTGGAAAAAAATACAGATGCCAATAATCGAAAAAATGCGAATATCAGATCCAATAAAGTACACGAAATGAAAATGAGCCTCTTTGGCTCCGATGCAGCCGTCTCTCTGTCACCAGTCTTTGGTCCCGCTCACAGTACTGTGTGATTGGCTACACATCACGACTAATAGCCTATCAACGTTGAAATGAGAAAATAATAATAATTTGTAACTATTTATAATCCCCCAATTTGGTGTGAAAACTGACAATAAGTACTTTTTGTGCTTACTTTATTTGATTTGACTGTCAGCTCGACATATTGTCAACAAAGCTTTTAGTTGGAGTTATTCTGAAAGTGGACTTTTTTTTTTTTTTTTTTTTTTTACTGCAAATATGTATTGTTTCCAAATACCAGTTAGGGGCCTCCTTGATAACTAATAATTTGTATTTGTATCAACTCTAACAAAAACCATCTCAGTTGACCTCTAATGTGTAATATGGCACTTATGATTTAACCAACCGTGACTGAGTGAAAATGGACACACATATAGGACCGACATGCACTCGAGCAGTGCTCGTGGGTTAAGAGAAGCAGAAAGGGGTGCCAGTCTGTCCCCCGCTCTACGTTCATGGCTTCCAGGAGGAGTTGTCAGTCTGCTGTGTCACTTTGTCACTCAGTCGCTTTGCTGCCGCCACCTCCTCTTCATCTAATTTCCACCCACTCCTCCACCGATCATTTATTTCGCTCTGCATGGCCTCCACCTGTTCTGCCCCGCCTGCACACGCCATTCCCCACTCCTTCGGAAAGTGCGTGAGGCTTGCACTTTTTTTTTTTTTTTTTTTTTCTCCCTCGTGTGATTTGTGGTGAGCAGAGAGAGAGAGAGAGAGCGCGAGAGAGAGAGAGCGAGCGAGCGAACCTTGGACAGACCCTGGCTGTTGAAGGGCAACACAGGGGGAAATGTAGCTGAGACGTTGTTGTGACGTGGCTGTGGGAATGGGGACAAGAGCAGCTCTGAGGGAGAGGAGAAAATGTCACTTTAGCAAGAGGCTCAACACACACACAGACACACACACTTTGGACTGTACTGACACCTCAGCATTCTTACACACTTCACTGAATACAGTTCAGACCAGACCAGCACCACTGACAAAATCCAACCCCTACCTTCTCTCTATTTCCTCCTTTTTTTCCTTGACATTGTCCTTTCCTGATTCTCATTTTTATGCTGTCTTTATTCCTCTCCTTGCCCTCTCTCCTGGTTTCACACTGTTCTCTTTTTTTCCCCTTTTCTCAACCATATTCCTTTTTCTTTTTTTTTTCTCCCCCCCCGCCTCCTCTCCCTCCTACAGAGCCCTCAGTGAACCCATCCAATGCCGGCGTGGTGGCAGGAGCTGTGATTGGCTCCCTGCTGGCCCTCCTTTTGGTCGCCGCGCTCATCGGCGTGCTTGTCACCCGCAGCCGGAGGCAGCAGCAGGGTTACCGTGCAAATGGTGGGAGCGACATGAAGACACGCATATTCGGCGGCGGAAAGAAGGCCAGCAAGAACGGCACAGGTGGAGGCACAGGCAGCGGAGGAGTAGGAGGCGGTAATAACAATGGCCCCATCTACGTTTACAACGAGAGTTCATCTCACCAAGCCCTCGGGGAGAAGAACAACCACCACCAGCCGCTTACCATGGCGGGCCGGCCCGAAGTTGTCGCCACTACCCCCACCGCCCAAGACATCCTGCTAAGCAACGAATTAGATGACACAGAGAGGAGGAAGTTTGATGAGTTGGAGGAGGAGGAGAGGTATGACCACTTCACTGGAGGAGGCCCTATCCTTCAGCTTCGCCCCCCTCATGACCGGGACGATATGATTGGAGATTACCTGGATGATGACATGGAGTCTCAACGGGATGGCTCTGTAATCTCACGGACTGCCGTTTACGTATAGAGGAGAAGGAAAGGAAAGGAGGAGGGGAGAGAAAAAAAAGAGGCACGGAGGATTCCTCCTGAGGATTTGTGGCTCCGGGGTCTTATCCCTGTCAGATAGAAAAGAGAAAATTTTACCACTTTAATTTTATAAAATTAATTTCAAATAGCCTATTATTAATCACAGTTCGGCCCCAGAATGGACAGAATGAACAGGAGAGTGTGGCAAGGTATTCTGTAAGAAATGTGGCTGGTATCCGTAAAGGGGAAAAAAAAAAAGAAAAAAAGAGCAACAAAAAAAAAACAAAAGAACTGGAAATCAAACAGAGAAGAACCAGCCTGTCTCACACTGCTTTTGCTCATCCTATTGCTATCACTGGGACCTTGACAAGGACTCTTGACAGACAGACAGACCAAAAGAGAGAAACTATGTAGTGTGGGAGGAGGAGGATAATGCATCATGATATAAGCTTGGCTATAGAGGAAGCACCTCACTTACATATTCACTCTTATCTTCACCAAAACAGTAAGACGTGTAACGTGTTGTCAAACAGTTGCGTGTTGCCTGCTATTCTCAGTCCTCCTGTGGGAAACGTTTTGTTTTCTTAATGCATTGTTGCTGTGACAACTGATGGGTAGTTAGCAGTTCGTGATGGGTTGAGATGAAAAAGGTTCACGGTAAAGAAAGTAACCATCAGATATTTTAAAGAAGAGAACAGTGTATTTACTCATGTCTGCTGTGCCAGGTACTTGGCAAATTCTGTTTTCTGCTCCCTGTGCTTTTCTCTCGAACTCAAAGAAAAAAAACCAACAAAAAAACACTTTGCAAACTGACACTCTTAAATATATGAAATGTCAAAAAAGTAAAACATTATGTCCTTATGTCATATATAAATACAAGAGTGGCATGGATTGAACAAAGTAAGTTTGCAGAGCTTGAGTTTGAGGTAAGTTCTTAACAAGGTATTCACACGCAAACTTTTGTACTGTGCCTAGAGGTAGGAGTCGGTAAACAAGAGACGAGGGAATGAGGTGTAGCTGATCTGACAGGGTCAGAGGATGGAGAGAGGGATGCAGGAGGCAGGAGAGCTAAAAAGGAGCACGTCTCTTCTTTTCTCTCCCTCCTCATCCCCGTCTCTTCAGAGCGCTCCTGACAGGAGGAGCTTGATTGGTAATGAGCCGTGAAGTCGCTCGCTTAGCCAGGACCAACAGATTGCCACCACTTATCGTTTATGACGTGGCGATTCCTCCCCCTCCCATCTCTATCTCTCTATCATCTCCCCCCCCCCCTGTCTCTCGCTCTCTCTCTCTTCATCCCTCTCTCCAAGTGTTTATGGGGAGTTTATGATTTATCCAGGCCAATGTCGAGGTCAGGGCTACAGAGAGCATGGGAGTATTTTACGGCTCCTGATGTGTCAAATGCCCCGCTTACTCTATTCCATCCAGACCTGCCCTGACATGCCAGGACTGACTAATCCACCTGGAGTGGTCATGCTCACTCCACTGCATGGACATAACTACCGCATCCTCCCGTCCTTTAGCAAATGGTCAGCGGTAACGGCACCCCACCTTCAAAATATGACTGGCAAAGGGTAGATAGATTTTCAATGAGAACATGCAGTATTTCTTTCCATCAGCGGATGTTGTTAAGGGTAGTAAATTGATCGGGAGACGTATAAAGTTGCATTCACAGTGAAGCTCTGGGAGTCATATTGACTAACAGGCTACAAGCAGTGAAACAGCCCTTTATGGTGCAGCTTTTAGAGTTGATTGTCTCCTGACTGTTAATTTATCTTACTAACGAGCCACAGGAGGCTCGCTCCTTGGCTACTGTACCCTGCTGTATTTCTGGGATACTGTGTACATTTGCATACGGCAGTGTTTCCAAGCAGCCACGGGATGACTGTGATTGACAATCTTAGAGATAACTGTAGCTCCCCTAATCAGGCTTTTCTTGGCCTTCATATCAACTCCCCTCTGACCCACTTGGATTCTGTTTGGAGTCCTGCTCCACTGAACTCTCGTGAGGCCCAGCTGAGACCTGGGCTGCAGTCAGCTGCAGGTTGGCTGCAGGTCAAACAGTGAGCCATAGCCAAGGGCAGGGATGGCTACCCGCATTTCACAACGTGACTGTTTTTAACCTTGAGATGTAGATGTGAGAAACATTCACATGTCCTTATGGGGGTTAGACTGTCTTTGTTTCATTGTGATGGCTGTTAACCTTCAGAGATGCAGAGAGAGAGAGTGAGCACGAGAGACACAGGAGGCAGATGACAAAAATAGAGACAGCGTTCAGTGTTTGAGCGCCGTCTGGCATATTCTAAGTCAAGTGTGTTCAATAGGATTATCGTCTAATGGCCTTAGCTTATACATAAATGTAACTCCTGTCAACCTGAGGTACAGTACATTTACTGAATACAGCTGATTTGTCACAACCACTCAAAATAAAAATGTAGTACTTATTTTTGCACTTGTGTGTCACCACTACAAAGAGTAATAGGAGTGTAATAATCGGGTTTGAGGTCAAAATACTGAAAAGGGATAAATTGTTGTATGTACATTTTGGTGTGAGGTATATGTGTACTATATATGTAAGCATCTTTATTTTTCTTGTGAAAATGTGGATATTTATGAAACTGTAAATATCAGATCGATGGAGCCAGTGTTGCCAGTGTTTCAGGACTAAAGAGGAAGGCGACCTGACTAAGCCTAAAGTTCAAATGTCTTAGAGGGCATTCAGAATGTAATTTTTAGTCTAATGAATACCTCAGTGGTTTGGGTGTCGAAACATTCTGAACTGACTGAGCTTAGTTTACCTGAAGCAAAGAGTTAATTTGTTTTTGGGGGGAAATTATATATGCTTGTATAACTTTTCTTTTTTTTTTTTTTTTTTCCCCCTGTCAAAGTTAGCATTTCCTGCATTTCCACACAATAAGCACACAGTATTTTTTTTTTGTTGCACAATTGGCTTCTCCTTCCCCTTGACAGATACCCTGCACAATGCAAAAAAAAAAACACACAATACACATCATTTATCAGGTAGGCCGTAACCACACATGCGACCGTGTTGCATCTGAGTCAGTGTAAAGTCGCGTGTGTAGCTGTGTATAAAATCGTGTGCCAGTGTGTATAATTGTGATGCTTTGGGACATCTCGCACTGCCATTGGGGGTTGTAACCTCAGTAACCACCCTGTCAACAATGAGAAACCGACACCCTGAAGATTTTATTGTGCGTTTTTCAAAGAGACACACATACTGTACATAGTATATATATACAGAATGCAGAGAAATATTCACCCACGCACAAACAGTCACTCTCATTATGCTCACTCCCACAGCCAAACTGCGCAGAAGACACCTCATACCTGACAACTCTGCCATCTCCTGACATAAGCCCACACAAATGCACTCGCATTGCACACAAAACCACACACACATGCGCGCACACACACTCGCTGAAAAACACTTCATACTTCTCCGCTTCTTGCTCAGTGGCTCTGTCAGGACAAATACTGTGTCCTGTTACTGTGGAGAGAACCGCGGCATGATGTGTCCCATGCTCCACCAGTTTCTAATCCCAAATAGTCCAACTCCTTCCCGAAACAATGACCATGTAGAATAGAGACAGCTACACACTCTTGGACACACACCTTTCACCCAGTGTCAGAGAAACAGGCTTTTTAGGAAGCTGTTTGTCTATGCCACTTTTCTTCTACATGGGGAAATATAGCTTTCACGAAATGCCACAGCGCTGACCTCCTCCCCCTCTCAGGTCCCTTTTAAAGCTTTTAGTGAGTCGCAACTTCCTACTCATCTCCAAAATGTTGTTTTCGACTTCTCTCACTTCACCCACCTCCGCCACTGCGACCGCCTCCACAGACACCGACACTGTTGCCACCCACTTTCGGCACCCAAGTAAGGCTTGTCAGACAAAATGCTTTTAGAGAATTTCACAGTCCAGGTCCAGGTCTAGCACAAGGTTAAACAGAGAAAAATGACCAATATTTTATTTTTGTCAAGAAAGCCACCTAGTTCTTCGGCTCCAAATATCTGATGACTAATCAAAGCCTTAACATCTCACTCGCTTAAAAAAAAAAAAAAAAGAGAAAACCTCCAGTGTACATAGTATAAATATATAAATATGTAGCAGAGAAAAGAATTACTAATTTATGGTGTCACGTTTGTGTATTTCTCAGTGACAGCAAGCATGAAGGATTTATTTTCTCCTTTTACAGTTTCTCCTCTTTTCCGTTATTTTGCAGTGCTTTATAATTTATGTTTTCTGAGTGCTTTATTCTTGACTGCTGCGCTGTGATTGCTGCCAAAACTGGCAAATGTGCTTCTTCTATACAAATGAACTGTACACACAACAAAACAGTCTTACCCCAAATGTGCTTTTTATTGACTTCTCTGTGTAAAAGTTGTTTCTTTTTTTGTATTTTTTAATTTTGACTTTATTTTGGTCTTTGAAAAGAAAAAAAAAAAAGAAAAAAAGAATTGGAATTGTTGTCACCATTTGTCATGTCTTTCTATTTTTTTTTTTTTTTTTTTCGTATTGGTTGCTATTAAAGATTTCTTGATTTTTGAAATGTTCCAGTGTTGCTGCGTTTTGGTATCCGTTTCCCCTTTTCTTTCCTCTGTCTCTTAAACACAAGTTCGCTAGATGATTGAGGAGCTAGATTGAAGAGAAGCGGCAGTCATTGATTCTTACTGATTAGATTTATAGATTAATTGATCGGGATATGAAGTGGCCTCTCTGTCTCTTGTCATCCATCCTTCACACTCCAGACACACCACCCTGCTTTTTCCACTCTCATTTCCTGGTCTGGGTGTTTGTCTCATTTCAGTTCTGATAAATCTGTGTGTGTGTGTCAGTCAACAGGGGTGTGATAACAGGCTTGTGGGAAAGTGAGCACAGGAATAGGAGAAGCCATTTTGTGGATTACAATTGTCCTGTACTGAGGCTCCTCCTCCTCAGTCTCTCTGATATCTATATGTGCTCTGGTTGGCTGAAATAAACTTGCTGCCTTGGTAACAGGTATGTAGCAGACTGCTGTAGTTCTTTAAAGGGCACATTTTTCTATTAGTATTTTAACCAAGGAATATAATGAAGGATGCCTATAATGACGGATTATTTCAAGGTGTTTATATGTGATTATTCCAATCATTGGGCTCACAACACCTTTTTAAGCAAATATTACACAGAAAAGGCTAAAGTTGAGGAATGTGGTGTTGTAGCTTCAGTGGTTTTCCTGGAGGGAGGCAGTTTGTGTTTTCAGTTGGGGAATGTGCAGGCCAAGCTGAAACTCGGTGAATGGAGCGCCTCTCAAAGGCTGCATTGTTTGAACTCTGACTAAACCAAACTGGTTTGGTAAAATTTTAACAGAAGGGCAAGAAGAAGAGATGCCAGTGTGTGTGTGTGTGTGTGTGTGTGTGTGTGTGTACAGGTTTTTCTATGAATGTGCTGGCCTGTAACCGCATGTGTGTTCATGCATGCATGCGCACCTGCCTCATTTGGAAACACACAAGAAACCCCCTCTGTGCCCCCACAAAATGACACGTTGAAGTTCTGCTGTGAACATCCCCACGATGGCGACAGTTGGTTTATGGCAGTTATGTCAGTGTGTCCTCGCTGCTTGCCTGGTGCTTTGATGCCGTCATGTATCTGTGTGTCATCCTGGCTCCTTGTCACAGTTCATTTTTGTTGCAGGCTTCTTCTGTCAATGCACAGCTATTTACTGTGAGTCCAGCCCACCATCTGGCCTCTCTAATTGCTTTGGATTTGAGACTGGCGAGATAGCAAGCACTCACTCACTCACTCTCACACACACACACACGGACGCACTCTGATTCCTTTGGTTTTCTAGCTCCATGTAAAAGACTCGAGCACAGCAGAAAAGGCTTTTAAGCTTTAGCCACCGTAGGAATAAAAGCTCATGCAACACTTGCTATTTCCACACAGAAAGGTAGCAAACTCATGTGAAAGCAGTGACCCTGTAATGCAGAACCTGGCCTATTTGAGCTCCAAGCAAATAACCTGGATCTGAAGCCAAAGTGACAGCAGCTACGCCAAGCACTACCGCTGTGTTCAACATTAGCTTACAGTGATGAGACATGGTGCAGTGCCCCTGGGCAATTCGGCTAGCTGGGAGTGGCCCTGTTTATACCAAGTTCTATGTGTATGCATGTATGCATAGACGGATATTAGAGAATGCGTAATATGCTCATATAGTTTGCCAAAGAAGCATGTTCATGCGCTTAGGCACCCATTGAGACTGCTGTGCTGCGTTGCAGATGGATCACATTTCCACTGGTTGTTTGCATGTGCTTATGGACTTGAGCATTATCAGATTGTTTGGTATGAATGTGTGACAAGAATCATGTGGTGGTTGTGTGTTTGTGCATGGATGTGTATTTGACTTACAGCTCTAGCAGATTCAGCCACAGCGTTGATTAAACATCTTGTGGTCTGTATTTGTGTGTGTGGGGATTAGCACACAGACCCACTTTGGGCTCTTGGCTGATAACTGCAAACACAATGCTCCTCTCTTAACCTCTCGCCCTCCGGCTTCAGACCTGACTAATAAATCCCAGAGTGAGTAATGAATGGCCAAGCCTGTTGCATGGATGTCTGAGTGATGGTTGTGGTAACCTGGGCCTTCGCAGGGATTAAAGCAAGTGTCTGCCTCTGACCTCAATTATGAAAGTAGGCTCTTGAATATTTTTATTGGCTTCATAGAGACTGATTTTCTCTTTTCTTGCCTGCGGTGAATCATCATATCTCTGTATGAGTCTGCCTTTTAGAGTTTTGTATCAAACGCTGTTTTTTTTATTTTGATTTTTTATTGTATCATCTTTGAACTGACAGTGATATGCTTCTTATTATTTTAGCTCTTCTAGCGCTCTGAGTGCTGGATGTTTAAGAGTTTTCACATCCATACTGGAAGGAAAAGAAGAAAAGGGTTTAATAGGCTTCATAGTCGCATACAGATAGTTACAGTTAGAACAGGCATCAGGTTTATGGCCAAACAATGCAATTTTGCAACTGTCAAATCAGTCGGTCCATTTGTTTCATTTCCTGAAGACGAGACCAAAGGTAAAAATCCTCTGAAACAAGGTTACAATAGTTCAGCATTTATCATTATTTTCTTAGTTTTGTTATTTTATTTTGACTTTTCGGTTTGTACTTTTAGTTTTTTTGAAAATGATTAGTTTTAGTTGAGTTCTATTTGTTTCAGTGTTAGTTTTAGTGTTTTTTTTTTTGATATGGGGTATTTGTCCGAGGGGAGATTCACAAAGGTCAGAAAAGTATTGGAAAAAGTATTTCACTGGAGTAAAACTTTTGCAACTAAAAATATGAACATAGATTTTACGTTCACCTAAAATACTGGGCTTTTTTTTTTTTTTGTTACCTAAACTAACAAAGATGAAAACGAAAGACATTTTCTCTATAATTTTACTATATTATACTTGGCTTTGTAAACGCCAATAGTTATCAGTTAGTTAACCCTTGTGTTGTCTTTACTTTTGAGATACTCTGGTTTACCTTGGGTCAAAAATGGGGTTTGAAGGTGGTCACATGACAGAGGGTAAAGAGTGAGATCAAACGGTTCTCGGTGTTTAGATTATAACAATGTAACGTTATCTGTGTGTGTGTGTCTGTCTGTGTGTGTGTGTGTGTGTCCCTGTGTCAAACTGACCCAAAGACCATATGAAGGATGTAAATGTGTGCGGTATAGTAGCATGTGTGCTCAAATTTAATTTAATTTTATATGTATTTGTTTATCACAGAAAATAAGCTGAGGCCATTGAGTTTCAGGTAGAAAAAATGTATACTTTTAAAATTTGAAACCGGTCAATTTGACCCAAATACCACACATGGGTTATTGTTATTTTGTTCATTTTCATTAATAGACTAATAAACATATTTAAATGTTTAAATGTTGTTTATCTTATGTGAAAGAAGATTCGAGTCAGTACTTTATCCTCAGTCAAACCTAAAAAAATAAGTTCTTTCTGATTCATATACAGCCTATATCGCCGTCTTGTTGCGGCGTATTTCACACATTAGAGTTTCTTTGTTTATTGAAATGAAATTTAAATCAATCTCTTGTGTGGTGCCTTAATTTCACACTGTCTGGGCCAGTTTGTTACAAATTGGAGGTTGTTGACAATTTGAGAGTTAGTTTTTAGTTTGAGTCCAATTTGGTTTGTGAACATGGTGGTTTGTGAATGCTAAATTGGATTTATGTGCTTTTCAGGGGCACAGAGTGCAAATCTTAGGTAAGAGTTTTAGAAATATCATGCCTCTGTCTGTGTAATACACTTTCCTGTCCTAGTTAGACTTTTTTAGTTTGGGTGGATGCTGGGAAGGCAACAGCTTTGGGCAACAGTGATTTAATACAGTATTTACTCCTGGAAACAGACGTTATCTTAGTGCATAAGAAGTTAATGAAATTAACATCGATGCTTTGTCAAACAGTCGTGAGGTGGTTTTAGCTTCAGCAAAAACATCCCAATGGCAAACCTTTCAGTCAGATGAATTCAAATAGATGATGCTCATAAATTATCTAGCTGTTTGTAGAGGGTATTTTTAACATGCCAAGCAAAGTGAAAGCAGAATGCAGAGGAAGTTGCATTTGTAAATAATCCCAGGAAATTGGAAATCATATCATTCCTCTTCCTCAAGCGGTAAACAATAACATCCGATCTTCCAGCTTCTGGTCTTTGAGTTTTATGTCTGTGTTTACTGCACAGACACACACTCATGTACTGTAAATACACACCGGGCAGACAGAGGGAAGTGGATGCTCCTGTTTCCCCCCGAGGCCCCTGGGCGTTTACTCTTCCTGTCCCGTGCTGACAGGGCTGGAGGTAACAGGCCAGTTGGAGTGCACTGCTGGGCGGATGAGGCTGGTCTCCCTCGGGATAGCACATGTTCGGCCAACCGCTGGGACGGCAGAGGAGGGCAGGGGGGGGAGAGGGAGAGAGGGAGAGAGGGAGAGGTACTGCAAGGGAGGGAGGGCAAAGAGGGCACGATGCTGAGAGGAGTCAAGAGATCTGAGGCCTTGATTATTGGCAAAAGCTACAGAGAACGGGCCAGTATAAATTTAACAGCGAGTAATGCAAGATTGAGTAAAAGGGGAAAGAAGAACAAGAAAGGCAGGGAGGAGGAGTCGGAGAGGATGGAGAGAGCAAAAGGGCAAAAAGGCGAGCAGAGAATAGGAGGAGAAGCCTGATTAAAGATTGAGTGGAGAGGGCCGAGGAGTGAAGGGAGGAGGACGATGAGGGTTGAGTTGTTGCAGCTGTGTTGATTTAGCTTCTCGCAGACCAGATTGTGTGTGTGTGTGTGTGTGTGTGTGTGTGTAACGAAGGGAGAGAGGGAAAGAAGCTTTGACGTCCTGAGAATTTCACTGACCTCGACACACCTGCACAAACGCCCACTATCACCAGATGAAAGATACAGCGCACGCGTGTGTGCGTGCGTGCGCGTGTGAGTTAAATAAACCCAAAAAGGTCTTCATGCTGCGACTTACCTGGAACAAATCCTGTTCTAGAAAATAAAGAACAAAGAGCATTATATGAATGCAGTATGACCACCAGGGAGTGTAGCTTTGAGCAAAGTGTGCATGTGTCTGTTTGTGTGCGTGATTGTGGGTATGAATAAAAGAGATTTATATCAGAGAAAGAATGGTTTGTTGCTGCTCCTAAGAATAGATTCTGTGACGGAAATGATTTTGATGCTGTATGCAAGCCTCTGTGTGTGCGTGCGTGCGTGCGTGCGTGCGTGCGTGTGTGCGCGTGTGTCTTATTTTGTGTGTGTTTGCCCTGGAGTGCTTTGCAGATCA
>JAPQRN010022187.1:0-10779 GCA_037367275.1 Coranthus polyacanthus | reverse complement strand
TAGATCGGATATGGAATATATTTCCTTAGCAGAACTGAGTACGCCACTGCCATTACCACACACACACACACACACACTGTATGCGCCCAGTTAAGTGATTTGAGGACTTCATACTGCCAATGTTTCATATCCTCTCCTCCTAACTGACACTTTATCTGCATACCGGCATCTCTGCAGATTGAACACTTAGGCAAGACAATGACAGGCTCTCTTCACGTTGTCACTTCTCATTCTAGGACCAGTCTAATGCCTCTTACTGGGCCTCTGCCAATAACAGACCCCCCTCCGCCCCCTCTCTCCACCATCAAACAACCACAGTCTACCTTGCTTGGATAGAAAAGGAGTACTTGATGTCTGTGACACTCATTTGTCAATTAGCAGGCCTCTTCCTGTGTTGACATACAGCAACTTGAAAGATAGAGCGCTGCCTGTGACGAATTAAGAAAGACAGATGAGTGAGGCATGAGCGGCAGAGTAATACTATAATGTTCTTTAGATATGAATATAAAATGACACAGCTGACAGGCTATACAAGGTTTTATTTCATTTCTCTGTGTACCAGGCCTCCCTACTTTGTCTTCTTTGTTCTCTTTTCATCAGACTACTTACATCTCATTTTGACAGCCGGGCGACATTTAGAGCACTTTCGTTTTAAAATGCGAGTTAGCATACTTGATTTGTCATTAAAATGCAAAACGCCTGCCATCACCAACATAGCCCGGGTGCACACAGACCCCCTCAGACACACACAGTCATACATCGACAGTAAGAACACACACATACAAAAGGTACCAGAGGATCATGTGCGATGCTAGAGTCCAACACCGCCCTCTCTTTCTTAATGGCAGGATGAATTTCAGCTGAGGAGGCTGATGTCACGAGTTCACCTGCTACATAAAATTCAGAAGTATATCAAAGAGTAATGTGTGCATACATTGATCTTCTGATCATATATTTAGTACTGGTGGATATGACCCCAATTAGGTTCATGACTAAATGTGGGATATAATAAGAGGCTTCTTCAAGGAGACTTAAAAGAAGGTACTTTGCTAAAATCTTTATTGCCTTCATCAAAACTCAGCCATGTCAGCAATGATGGAAAACTGTTTTAAGCAAGACCAAGACTAATAAATTGCCACCCATTCAACGTTTAAGTCACAAGATCCTCATAGTTTATCAGGTGTGAGATAAACAGAAGGAGTACAAGACAACTGCTGTTGGAGCAAGAGAGTAATTATGGAAGGTAAAATCAATTTAGTGTTACAAATCGTCTGGTTTCCCTGCTGACTGATAACTTTCTTCTAAAAAGGCAAAACATTCCCCCCCCCCCAAAAAAAACAATATATTTACTCATACAAAAATAATCCCTCTTAATCATCACGTCTGACCCTCTGTCAGTGTGTGGTGGTGTATTTACCTGCAGAGACCCTGCTCTCTGCCTGTATTTTATATTTTCCTCTTGTTTTGCTGTGTTCGGGATGTTTCTGGGCGTGAACCTTTGTGTTTGTACCTCCAACCAATAACAGCATTGTGCAACGTGCATGGGTGTAGTGTGTCTGTTTGAGAGACAAAACTCTGGGCAAAACACACACGTAAACACACGCACACAGGTTCCTCACCTGCCTGTCACACCTGTCGGTCGGACACAGAGCAGAGGAGGACGAAGCCTGTGCTTTGATTATAGGCATATTTCTTCTAGAACATTCCTATAGAGTTATGTGATGATGTGGGTGGGACTATGTGTGTTTTAGAGCATAACCGCTGTGGAAAAAAACTCAGAAAATGACATTTTATGTTTCTATTTTACACCATTTTTTCACACCATCACCACTCGCTCTCCTATTCACTCTGTTGCTCACTCGACCACCACTCTCTCTGCCTTGTTCGTTGAGCGGAGAGGAGGAGCAAAGTTTCACCGGTTAAACATAAAATTACATAAGTTACATTATTTAACCGTTAATCTGTGAGTGTTGGAATGAGAGGTTTGCAAACAGCAAAGAAATATTGAAGCAATATTGATTTGATTCCAACCACTGCAACCAAAGAGTAGAACTCATTCCCATTTTGAAAATTAATGAAAAAGAGGAATACTGGCACTGGATTTCAGATGGCAACTCATGGATTCAGTCAAGCTTGTTACTTAAACAGACTCTTGTATATGTGTACAAGCTGTAGAGCAACCTGGCTTTAATTAATAATGAGCCACTTTAACTTTTTATGAAGCAAACAAATATTTTGGACTTTTCAGCACTATCCTATCCACTTCACTGCAAACCAACACACTGTCAATCAATAGGTTGATATAACAATATATAGTATTTCCAGTTATATTGTAAGAGAATATATAGATACTTGTCTTATTTTATAATTATTTGCTTTAATGTTTATCCAGGTATTTTTCTTAATAAGGTATATTGTACTGAATATGGTGGTTGTGAAAATCCTAACCATCATTAAGACTAAATACATCAAATATTTAACAGTTGTTTTAAACATATTTTACTTTCATTTTTACAATGCATGTGCAGGAACAAATATCACTTGGTTTTAAAGTAATACTAGGAAAATCTAATATGCTAAAACAGATTTTAAAAAATGTAACTATGAGATTATGTTTCATCTTCCACAAACCTCATCACTGCACAGCTGTGATTTGTTTATCAAAATGCCATGTCACATCTCAGTGGAAAGGTATCAGTGTTCTTACAATGTTAGGATTCTTCCTCATGACTCACAGACATGTGAGCTCCTCAAGCCCCATGTGTCCATTGTGATAACACTGCATGTAACAGATGCAGGCACCCATAGTGCACCCCAGACGTGGAGGGGAATCATGTCAACACAGCATAAACCCACTCACTGCACTGTGTACACACCTGACCTGAAACAAAGTGGACGACACAATAATATCCAAGCCTGTCCTAAGACAGAAATCTCCCTGTGAGCCACACTTCTCAACACATTGATGAGACAGGCTGACACTGTGGCACAGAGAGGGGAGGTGTGGGTGTGACAGGCTGCTACCATAATTTCATCCTGCCATTACCTGCCCAGACACTCACTGTTATGCTCGCAGAGACAGATGCACAAACACTGTACGCAAGCAAACATGCACAGGTGTACACACAAGCATAAACACATGAGCAACGGGCACACACAGACACACACGACTCAGTTAAAAGGTGATGCAGTGCCTTGCTTCTCATTGTGACTCATTGTCAGGTTGGTAGATGAGTGTTGTCAATTGAGCTGACAGAAATAAGCATATTAGCCACTACAAACTCTGGCAATGTCTCCACCTTGATTTGAGTCAAGCAGCATGAAGAAGTGCATGATGCTGAAGGCAGTCCACTGTCTTTCACTGATATGTGCATCTGTTTACACTTGGTTTGCTTCAGGTGACACTGAAATGAGGTCATGGTGTCAATACACAAATGTCTCTACTATCTGACATGTAATGTAAAACAGGGCCCGATAGGTGAAAAAAAAAAACTTCTAGATTCCTGGAAGTTGGAGCTGGGACACATATATATTATTCTAAAATGTGTGATGTAGCAGGGTGGCATGCTAGCTGGCAGCTAAAATAAAAATAAATTAAAAATTTAACTCACTATTGGGTAGTATGAGTGCACAGTTTAGTGAAAAAGTCACACTGTGGATAATACTGCAATCTGACTCTACTTCTTGGATATCAAGGAACATGCAGATTACTAATCATTGTGAAATGTGTATTTTTCCAGCTCAAAACTAGTACAAAAAAATGATTAAAGAAAAACTTTCATTTATACACAGTGTCCCAGTGTCACTGAATCAAAAATATCACCATGCACACAATGAACCTTTAATTTGCAGCGTTTTATGATTATATCATTGCACAGGCTGACATTGTGACTGTGATACGATTAATTGTGAAGCTCTACTGGGTACTGCTACAACTTTCACAAAATGCCTCTACCTCAAATCAAATCATCAAATCAAAATTATACCCCCTGTCTGGATTACAATGCATAATATTGTATGTAACCTGCACTTGAACATGTACAGCAGCATAAAAAGTTCAGGAACAGACATACGTTTTAAAAAACGAGACGGCAGCTTTTCATCATTGAGCTGTGAAACTGGGACTGCTGTCTAAAGGTGCATTCTTACAGGGATCAAACTACTGGGGGGTTGGCTATGCCTTAGCTAGCATATAACAATATAACATGTTGAGCTGCTTATTGAATTTCACAGCCTCACCCACCCATGACCTCAAAGCACTGTCACGTAAGCATCTACAGACAGACCAGGAGAGGACTTTATGAGAGACTGGAGGATATATATGTCTGGAGTGTGTATGTAAAAGGCTGTCAGGTCACTGTTGTATCATGACAGCGTATATTGGTCGTTACAAAGTCAAGAAAAGACACTTCTTCGAATCAACTTTAACACGTTTTTTTGCACACAACCTTTACAAACATTTGCAGGTTTGGAAAGCAAGTTGTACGGCACATGTCCCCAACTGAATGTAAGTTTTACGAGAATGTTTTGGCCTACATGCAGTCTTTGCAAACACACAAGAACCATATAGACAGTATGTTTAAGTGCTTCTTGTGTGTTTGCACACTATGTAACAGAGCATTTTCCCCACCAGCAAAAACCATCAATCAATAGCCCACTGATACAAACCCCGAATGATTCGAGCACCACGTCTTCACTGCTTCTCTGCCCATACTACGCTTTGAAGTTTGGTAATGATATCTGACATCTGAGATTAACTGAAGTGAAAATTAATAATGAATTAGTAATATCTGGGTCATAAATATTTGATTCTAAACATCAAGTCCTTAATGTGACAGGTTCAAGGGCAAGAAACATAATGCCAGCCTTGATCTCCCAGAAACCAACACACACAAGGGCTGTTTCAGTCAGCTTTCATAAAGCTGTTTGTACAACAAGCGTTCACTCCCACTGAGATAAAGCTTGAACATATACGACGCAATGGAGCTCCATGCAAATGTAGCATACCTGTACGTTCTCATAAACACTCAAGCATTACTGCAATGCCCAATGCTCAAGTATGTGAATTTTGCATGAAAAAAAATAAATGAAACACTTTTTGTTTACAAATATTAAATTATGATACAGCCTACATACTGACCATATCTGTTGTTTTTTTTTTTGTTTTCATGTGTCACTTAATAACAAAATATGCAGCTCTCAAACTGAGACGACTCACCACTATGATTGTAATGTATATTCACTATCAGTGAATTATAATCAACGCAGATTTGAAGGCATCACGAGACACGACTAGTAACATCAAGGATCAAATCCTCTCGGCTTGCGTTTCCATCTTCCTCTGAACAACACTATCAAATTAAAAAGGACAATGCAAGAGAAATAACTCGCATACATTGACAGTGTCTTGCTCGTAAGCACCACAACACTTTGTAAAACCTTCTTTCACCCCCAGATTCTTTCACAGGCCAGGACACTGTATGTAACAGGAATTTTGCAAAGTGACAAGTGTAAATCAGGCAACCGAGGGCTTCATATCTCCAGCATAGACAGCTGCCTCAAGACGACAATTTTCAACAAAAAAACACTCCTGTCTCTATTGAGACAGCTTCATGGCCTGACAATCATGAAAAGGGCTTCTGAAACAAAAGCACCTTAAAACCATCATCTCTTCTCTTTTACTTGCCAGATCAACTATGCTAGTCCTGCTGTTGAAATGGCAGCCCCCTCTGAAGCAGCTGCCACGAGGTGTTCCTTCATGTCCTGACAGAGGAATCTTTTCTTCTACTTGCCCCCGAATTAGCATGTCACATTTATCGATCACGCCTTTTATCCTGCCCCAGCATGACACCGGCCCGGCTCTTACACTCATTCGGCTCTTTCATGTCCTGAAGACACTGTGACCACCTAAAGAATGAGGGCGCACATTCAATTGCACCTGATGTAAAGATCCATGTCTCAGACAGAGTCAGACAGAACAGATTAAGTCGAGAATCGTGACATGAATAACCAGATTCAAACTGAATATTGAATGATATCCACCCCTGCTAAGTATATATACTGTATATAAACAGACAGCCATGTAAGGAAAGCTCCAAGCTTCTGCATCCAGGTGGTTACATGTGTCTTCTGTGCAATGGTCGTCTCTTTACCTGAGCTGATTGAAGCTCAGATCCAGCCTTCTTGCAAACTGGCCATATGATTCCCCAAGGAAGTCTGGAATTTCCTTACAGTCGTGTCCGATGTAGGAAACCTTTGAGGATAAAAAATACAGATTAACTGTGAGAAGAGTAGCAACAATATAATACTATGTACAACTAAATGGGGAAATATACAATGTGCTTGTTAACACTGGTAACTAAGCCTGATGATACATCAACAGCAGCTACTTTTACTCAAGAACCCTTGAATGCACTTCCATTTTATGCCGCTTTGTACTTTTACTCCAATACATTTGTCTGACAGCTTAAGTTGCCTTTCAAATTGCAATTTAACCATTGCCTTCCTGTCCAGTGAAAGCATCGTGTCTCCAAATGTATTGATTTTGAGGGTTTGTAATGAACTTTGTAGGTTGAGAAAGGGTAAATAAACTTTTTAGACCTCCCTTGGATTAACGGGACAATGCAATCATTACAAAGCTGTCACAACACAGGTCTGTTTTTCTGAGCTGATATAAAATTATGTGATTCTCACAGGACAGTGTCACTACAAGCACGCGGCGGACTTGATGCATGATGATCTTGATGCATTGCCATACATTAAACTACTCAACACTACATAAAGTACATCCAATGAACTCAACCTTGGATATCTATAGCAGTAATATGCAACAACACAACAACATTTTGAATGCAGAACTTCTTCTTGTATTGATACTTTTATTTAAGTAAAGGATCCGAATACTTCTTCAACCACTGCTCTCCAGTCATGACAAACTCTACTCCAAAATATGCCAAGTGATCTAACCAGTAGTATTAGCTGTGAACCTCAACGGAGTAAACACTGCTGCAGCTTGTCAGTGAATTTGATGAAGGAACTGCAAAACTGAAAGTCTGGTCGTTTGCTAGTATGTCACATGACACCGGGGACTGAAAAAATAAATACACTCTGTATACATGTAGCACTGTTAAACAGCACTTTTAACAGACTTGTCGATGAAGAGAATAAGTAAACATGCGGACTTTTACGAACCAAACCGAAAGAAGCTGTTTCTAACTTACTTGAGTCCCGTTTAATGCGACCAACGACTCGTTTGCCATAAGTTTTCTTACGAATAACAACTCGGTCTGTTTTCTGAAGAGCTACTTGAGTCAAAATCCAAACTTCTGCTCACACTGTAGACATTAAAATGTGATCAGCGTGGATGTATCCCTGCTACTTTTCAGCTCTTCTGGCGCTCTCCAATTGACTTTACAGTTTCCGCGTGCCGTCTCAATCAGCTGACCGGCTGTAGTGCGGAAGCACGTGGGTGGCAGTTGTTATTGATGAAATGAGTGCTGGTGACTGCCTCCTGACACAAGGACTTTTTATCAGATTTCTGTTGCATTTATGAAGACACTCCTGTGCTCTGCGTATCAAAACATTTGAGTGTTTCAGGAGCGGCCGCTCACTGGGGATTTTTGCAACACAAAAAAAAAAAAAGGCAAGTAAACATTCAGATATTCACACCTAAGAGACTTAACAGACCTGTGCTAAAGCATCCGGAAAATAATGGGCTGTAATAGGCTACACTGAGTAAAGTTTTTATACTGCATATTTTAACAGGGCATTGCTGACTGAAGTGCTGTGTAAAGGCATTAAAATAAAGAGTAGGCTAAATGTAATGTATAAATGAATGAACCAATGAGGTTCACTGTTTACTACTTAGCTAACACTTCCCACAGCCTAACACAAGTTGACATGTTTGGTTGTTTTCAGTTTGTTTTCTTCTTACCTCAACTGTTTAAAAGTTTCAGTCTCATAAAAGCCCTTGGGGACAGCTGTTGCAGTTTAGCATTTGCACTGTGACACTTGCTTTGCTGTTTACCTTTATCTACGTGTACTATATCCGAAATAAATTAATAAATCCAGAATGGCATGTGGCACCTGAATGTATAAACTGTATATCCTCCATTTTGTTTTTTTGGCTAGCATTGTCGCATAGGCTAAGCTAATTCAACACTGTCTAGCTAGCTTCATTCAGTCCCGCATTTAAAAAAAAAAGTTTTTTCAAACTCAGCACCGAAGCTTCATTGCAGTCGCGTTTATCTTGCAAATCCCAAAGTGCCTCTGGAAATACTTTAAATGAATATATGCGACACATGCGCTGTGTTGAAGTAACGCTAGGCCTTGAACGTTTTCTTTGCTGTGTGCGCCACGCATTAATTAGCTAGCTCGTTACCGCCACCTGCTCACTGAAGTTCACTAAACGCAGCATGAAGTCAACTCTTTGTGCTGTTTACTCCTCGAAAATTAGGCTGTCGGCTTCACTTACCTGCCAGCTAAGCACATGGTGTTAAAAGTAAAGTACTGATATTGTGCTGCGAAAAATAGCCTGCTGTAAAAATCTGCATTCAGAACTTTACTGAAGTAGTAGTAAAACTGTTAAATGTGTATTGTATGTAATAGGCCGACAGCAAAATGTAACCTACTCCAAAGTAGGAACCGTAAAAGTTGCCACTGTGCAGTAAAATGGTCTGTGTTTTGCTGTTATATGGTGTGTTTTGTTTTTTTGGATTCATCTTAGTGTTGCGTTAATGTGTGGCTCTGTAGATGTTTAAGGTTGAACTCAGTTGAACCGCTGTTGCCAGTTTAATCACATGATCATCATATGTTTTGTAGCGTGGCGCAGTCCAGTGAGAATCGCATATCTGTAAAAAGTCAACCTTTCAGGAGTTCAGAAAAACTGCCCCCGCGGTTTAGGATGGTTTAGGATCCTCCACTTCCTCACAAACCACATCAGCTTATTTGGACACGTGTGATTTTCATTGGGGGTGAGAAGTTGTAATCTGAAAAGTAACTAAAGCTGTCAGAGAAATGTAGCAGAGTAAGACGGAGAGATGTATGGCTGAAGTGTAAAGTTTCATAAAATGGTAATACTCAAGTAGATGTAGACGGCCTCAGATTTGTACATAAGCACGTAGTTACTTTCCACCATTGACAAAGCAGCAACAGACAGAGACACAATCACCAAGAAGGAAAAATGTAAAAGGGAGGATGGAGAGACAGCAGCACAGCAAGGTCCTAAAAGAGTAAATCACATGTTGACAGGTTTCAATAAACTTTTTTTTTTTTCTTTTCAACTTCCATGAAAGTTCTTTTGTTTCGTCTTTCTGCGGGTCGTTCTCTGTCTCTGTCTTTTTTAAACTGTGTGGTCACATTGTAATTAATACTCGTCAGTTCCCCTGTACAATACCGACTCTGATGTGGAATATACAGTGGATTTCCTATTAGCTCCGAGACTAAACATCATACCAAAGGTTCACGACATTATATGTGTGATTGTCTTAGCCAAGCCACATCACAAAATATTTAAATGCAGCAATTTTGCTTAACAGTGGTCTAAAATAAAACAATATGGGTAGTGATTTTCAGTACAAAAACAAACAAATATGACATCCAGTAGAGCCTATAGCAAAGAGCTAGAGCTTGTATTTAAATATTTATACATACTTACTGGTACAGTGTACACTTGCTGGAATATATTGGTCTAATAGGACTGTCAGCATCGAGAGTATTTTTCAGTCACTGTTATCTAATACTAAGTGAACAAAAGTTCAAAAGGATGTATTCCTAAATAATTAGGTGAGGGATACTGGATCAAACGTTAATGATAATTGTTTATATCGGGTTCAGTGACCCATGTGTAAAGATGGTCATATCTGTTTCTCATGTGCTTATCTTTATATTCATATTCTGACCCTACAGCCAATATTCTTACTAACTTCCTACATCTTCCTAAACTTTTATGCAACTAAAATCACTTGCTTCAGGTGTTTGCGTTTGTGCTGCTTCCCGTTTACACATTAATCCGGGCTCACACATGAATATGGCGCTCTTCACCTAAAAATTTTTGTAAAACTTTTACAGCTTCATGTAAAAAACATAACCGATGCGTCTTTCATTTGGAGTCAAAGTAATTGGGTGGTATAGCTTACACTGAAAGTGCTGCAACTGTTTTATTACAGCGGTCTTGTGACTTCTGCTGGATTGTTTCAGTGGTTTCACCGAGTCCAGTTAAACGAGGACAAACATCAGACACATAGATGTGCTCACTGTTGGAGGAAAGTAACGCAGATGATGCTGTGAGGAGTGACTCAAAAAGATGATGCTAAGATAAAACACGAAAGTAGAAATCTCAAGGTTCTCATCTGTGTTTTCATGTAAGTTTCGGTGCGGCAGTGTGCTACTGAGAGCATCTAGACTTTAATGGCAGCTGAACAATAGCTACAGCTGTGCTCTCCAGTGTTACTCTGCAATACTCATCCCCATTTCTTCTTAGTAGCGTCTGCTATTGCCGAAACAACTGCTTTGCCACCTTGGTATACGACAAATGTACATGTTTTGGGGGGGGTCACGTGGCAGCTTGTTGAAATCCTTAACGTCAGAAATGTTGTCGACGCTGTGCCGTACGTTTCCTTTCTCTTATACCGTGTGTGTGGAGTGACGTCACGTGGGACCTCCCACACGCGGAAAAGCTCAGTTTCTCCCGGTTCCCCGCCCGGAGAGAGAGAGAGAGGGAGAGAGAGAGAGAGAGAGAGAGAGAGAGAGAGAGAGAGAGAGAGAGAGAGAGAGAGAGAG
>JAPQRN010022186.1:6899-24454 GCA_037367275.1 Coranthus polyacanthus | reverse complement strand
AATAGAATCAAATTTAAACTGATAAAAACGTTCCCTATACGTTGTAGTTCTTTGTGAGTTCAAGATGACAACTTGTGCCAGTTTCTAAATTAACAGTCTGGCCTGGATTTGACTCCATAGTTAAACATAGGAAACTAAATGACAAAGCCAACAGATGTTCAAATAATTATAGTTGGAGAAAATGAAAAGAGCCCAGAATGAATTTATCAATGCTTTATCTGTGCCTTTAAAACACATTTAACCACACGAGGATCAGATTCCTTTTAATACAAGGCCCTCAGCGAAACTGGAGCTGTGGTTCCCCTAAACTGATGTTCACAAGTGAACCATGAAACAAATTCTTGTGCCCAAATGCTTCCCTGCTGCATATTTGTGTTTGCTAGTTAGTTACTGACAACATGAATTTGTTAGAGAAAATGCACCATATTGTTATTATTTCAATTTTAAATCTATTCCACCAGACAGGCTGTTTATATTAATCAGCGGTTCTAACCATTTAATCTTTTTCTGCTTTACTGCTACACATTACCAATTGTGCATTTATTTGAATCACAGGTTTGGAAAGAATCTTTACATCTCTAATGAAGAAAAAAAAAACAGTTGCAGATATGTACGCATGAAAATAAGAATTTTTTTTTTCTTATTTTCAGAAAAAAATTGTAATCTTTTTTTTCTGAAAATAAGAAAACCCTGAAGAGATGCAGCAGTTACTGATTTATTCAAACTTAAAACAAAGCAACACAGCTGCATATTTGTACACACTCAGCTTCAATGCAATGCGTCCAAACCAACAACCCGACACACTCCCAAAATGCAAACAAACATTACCCATTGACAATGCCTGCGTCTTGCATAATGATGCCCTAGTATCTTTCCACCCTGGCTCACACCAGATAAGTGTGGTGTGTGCTCAGAGAGCTGCATATGGTTCCACTGGTTGGTTCTTCAAGGTTTTACAGGACTGACAGGTCTATTCCCCTCTGAATATGAAGGGATTGTCTCTCTCTGCTGCACCTGAGGCTCCCGCTGGCTCTGTGCTCAGACACGGAAACTTCTTAAAACCTGAATAACAGCCTTTTTCTCTATTCTCCCCAATATGCTATGTGCAATGGCTTCGATTCTGAGCCATTAATAACACATCCTTTAAACTGACAGGACCCCATGGGCAACTACGGAGCACAAACATTCAGCTCATTTGTACCCAGTGCAGTAGAAGTGGCTGTTCTTGATCTTCCTCTTAAAGTATTGATCAATAGGGCTGTCGCGGTAATCGTGACATTGTAATACCGGGCTAAACATTATCACATGCAAATTATGTTTGCTTTATATTTAATTCACTATAAATTCACTATAAACACTGAATATACACATGAGTATCAGCAATAAGGAAACTGAAACAGACGCTTGAATTAATACAAGAAACAGAAATACCGTATTAGATTGAAAACAGCAATGAAACGCCACCATGTTTGAAGAGCTGTAGAAACAAATGTTGAAACTGTGAAAGAGTTTGAAACAACATTATATGATTGAGACCAGATGTTTGGTTCAGTTCAGCTGCATCAAAACACATGGACCTTATGTCTGTCAGCTCCTCTATCAACAGCTCAGGTCATATGTTATTGTATGAAATACTACGTTTAATGGACAAACCTTTAATCCATCTAGTTTTTCCTCACTCGAACCAAGGGTCTAAGGACAGAGGGTGTTGTACCTTGTACGGACTGTAAAGCCCTTTGAGGCAAATCTTGATTTGTGATATTGGGCTATATAAATAAAATTGAATTGAATTGAATATGTTAACTAATGTTAATGTTTAATATTACTTCCGGCTATTTAATATGTTTCAGCTGGAAACAAGTTATTTACCCCTAAGATGCAGTGTGCAGCTTCTCATTTCTTAAACAACCATGTCAGAAGACATATCCCATGGTTGTGAAAAAGATGTTGCTCTGTTTCAGAAGAGTCAAATTATTGGCCTGCATCAAGCAAAGAAAACAACAACAAGCTGAAACTACTGAAACTGGGTTAAGAACTGACCATTCTTAACCCAGTTTCATGCGTTATTAAAACCTGGAAGGAAAGTGGTGAACAATCATCTAAGAGGAAGAAATGTGGTCTGAAAAAAATCTTCAACGATATCTTGAATTTGGTGAATGGGAATGGTAACAAAAAATCAACAGTAGAACTCATTAACTCATTTAATAGTGAAAGTAAGAGCATTTCCACACAAACAATGTGAAGACAACTCAAGGGATTGGAACTAAACAGCTGTGTAGCCTTAAGAAAACCACTTATCAGTGAGGCTCATCAGAAAAAAAGACTTCAATTTACTAGAGAGCATAAATATTGGATTCTGGATCAATGGAAAAAGCTCATGTAGTCTGATGAGTCCAGATTAACCCTGTTCCAAAGTGATGGTTGCATCAGGGTAAGAAGAGAGGGAGGTGAAGTGATTACCCATCATGCCTAGAGCCTACTGTACAAGCCTGTGGGGGCAGTGTCATGATCTGGGGTTGCTTCAGGGCTAGGTTCAGCAATGTTATGTGTCCATAAAATGAGCTGAAAAACGTAATATACTGAATGACCAGGTTTTTATGTACGTGGAGTTTTTTCAGGCTCAAATTATCAAAGAGGGGTTCACCACTATAGAGTCCAGACCTGAACCCCACTGAGAATCTTTGGGATAGGCTGGAGAAGACTTTACATAGCAGTCCAAACTCTCCCATCATGGATACAAGATCTTTGCAAAAAATAATAAAACTCTGGATGTAAAAAAATGGCGTGACATTGCATTAGCTGATCAAAATGATGCCAAGGCGAATGTGTACCATAATCAAAGCTAAAGGCGGCCCAACCAAATATTAATATGAGTTTTATTTTGGCCAGGCTGTGTATGTCACTAAATAGGATGTGAATAAAAGTTTAATACATGACCTTGTCTGTAAACAAGATTCAACAACAACTCTCATGATCCCACACCATCAAACTATTTATTTTGTTTTCATTTTCACTGAGAAACTAGTGGTCTCTCGTGGTAGAAATTGCTCAAACTCCCTCAGTGAAGTTGCCAACTTGAAAGTATGTAGTTAACTTTAAATGAGAAGTCTCATAGTTGCAGTTAGGAAACTGTACTGTACTATTTTTCACCTGTGGAAAAAAATGCAGCAGTGGTGTTCATTGAAAAGGATGAGCATCCTACAGGGCTTCCACTGGAGGACAGTACCATCATCCAATCTCCGTCAAATTAAGCCTCTGGGGTGAGTTGTGTCCAGAGGTAACAGTGCTTGTAGCAGGTAGGTCAGACGAGCTGAAACCACAAACGGCTGACATCCAGGTCAGGATGGAAATATTCAGCACAGGAGGTAGGATACTTCTGCAACATCCAGGGATTCAGAAGACAACAGGGAACCGAGGTCCCAGACAGAGAGAGGAGACAGGATGAGGATCACACACCAACATAGACCAGCATCAGTGTCAATGCTTCATACCTGTCATATTCTTTTCAGATGAATATCTCACAATGTCTCTGCAGGACCCCAAACACTGAGGTTGGTCAGGTAGCAGAGTGACCCACTATGATCTGTGACATGCTTAGGACTGGAACTGGACTCTATGGCCTTATTTCCTATAATCTATCTGATGTAAAAATAAATAAATAAATAAAAAATCTTGAAAAATTATTATTAAAAACATTGAATCTATAATTTGTTTTGGTAAAGGCGCCACACTGGAAACAAAGAATGAGGTTTTATTAAAGGTGGTACTGAAGCAAGTGCAGATGGTGTTTCTAGATAAACCTGGTCGTCTCTGAGGTCAGGATGGAGGACTGAAGAGGTTACTGAGTCCAGGGTCGATCGTTAGTGGAGCAGATGGACCAGGTCAGCAGCTGACTATGGGGCAGGACGAAGTATGCCAGAACTACATAAGTAGTCATAGATATAAAAAAAGGGATAGGAAATATTCTGTCACAAGATGTTACCATGTTACCACAGCGCCACCATCTTACTAGGGGTTAGTGTCTAGGAATGGTCTCTCAGTGGGTGCATTTGAATAGTCCTTTTTGCATAGGAAGGTTCCTAACTGTATGAAATGACCTGAAGTATCTCAGCCATGATAGGAGGTGTTCAAATTCTCTAAATGCAAAGGAAATGAGCTTCAGTGTTTCCATTAGTGTCTCCTTTAGCGTAGGATACAGTGGAGTATCCTTTACCAAAGGACAGGAGAGAATGCAGTCTCACACTTGATTGCGGCGGCAACTTTAAAAGCTATGCACACCATCCGGTTCATTCATGAAAAAAACCAATCAACATGACCGACAAGGGACATAGATCATGCAAGTTCCTGTTGCTCATTAAAAATTCACCATTTTATGCCATGACTTGCTAATTTGCCTCTATGTCATTCATTTTGTATGCTGAAAGCGTATTAGAAAATATAAATCTTACAAAACTGCTGTTGTAAAATGATTAAAGTGAAGTTAATGTAGCAGTGTAGCTGTTTCTTTCAGCATTATTTTATTTCCAGACTTTAGAATTATCATCAATTAATTTTACGGTTTTTCAGTCACAGATGCTGAAACCTAATTGAACAACCTCTTCAGTGAGAAGAGAAGCCAAATCAGGCTGGGAGTAAGTATATTTCTGGGGCAATTATGTTGTATATCATTAAGTGGCATGGCAAATTATTCAATTAATTAAGATATTTCTAGCCTACAGACAAGTGCTGAAGGAAAGGTGACTCCAGGCCAGGTCTCCAAAAAATGAGACAATTTAAAAACCAAATACAAGGTAAAGTAATCATTTTTAATCATTTTGCCAAGCACTGTGGTGGGCTAGTGTTAGTGGATATGATGTTGTACAATTACAACAGACTTACACAGGATACCTCAGCGATACCTCAGCCTTATAAATCAAAATGTAATGTGCCAAATAATTAGTTGTTTGTGTTATTGATACATTTGACAAACTTTGACATAAATAGCATTTAAGGTGAAAAGAATTAAGAAGAAGAGTAATCACAAAGTTGATTGTCTAGTAACAGACTATTCCATTAATTCAATGTGTAATGTGCTCCAACTGGCCTTTCAGTGACATTCTGCTGTCTGTAACACTAATAGGAGTTGAAGAATGCCCCCACAGGCAGCGGCACAGCCTAAGGTGAGGCCACAGCAGCAGCAACCTGGCCATGGTTAGATGCCATGTGTTAGGCACTATAGGGGAGAGGCCTGCCATGCAGCCTCCTATCCTGGTGGCCTCATGCTCAACATCAAGCCCTGGACAGGCTGCTGCTGCTGTGGCCTCATCCTCTGGAAGCCAAGCACCTGAAGAGGAGGAGGACTCTGTGCAATCCACCAGTTCCCACACACCAGCCAAGAGGGCGAAGAGGGGGGAGTCTGTCTTGGCTTTACTGAAAAGACAGGCAGAAAGGGAAGAGGCTAAAAATGCTGCTCTGTACAAGCGAAATGAGTGTGCATGCAGTCCTCTTGTCCTTGACCACTGCTTTCACCACTGCCTAACTTACTGGACAGGCCCCATCATCCCTCCTCTTACAAGCAATACATTTTAGAGCAGAGTTGTGTTTTTTCTAACCTCAAAAACACACTACATTTCTGCTGTACATGCATCATGATTTGCTCTTTACTGTCATGCACTTTTTTTTGCAATTTACTCAACACCATGACGTACTTGCAAATGGTAGAATTACCCAAATACAAATTACTGTCCTACTTCTGCGTAATATACAAGTTAAATATGATCACACAGGTGAACCAGTAAATTAACACATGTAGGCTATGAATGCACAACTTATCCATCATATTGTCCTGTTTAAAAACTTCCTTTTATCGTCCATCTGGCATACCGTGTGTCTTATTAGTTGTACTTTAGCCTGTTTTCTCTTTGTGTGTGCCTTTTTTTTTTTTTTTGAAGCAGCTTTTGAAACTTCATACCCTGGTTTGCTGCCCTCGTAGCTGCCTGCTCAAGCTGTGGTGTTTTCTTCATTAAATCCACAGAGGTTCTTCTGCCTGCCTTTGGGTCTGCATTTGGGTCCTTCTTTAGTGCTTCCCAGTTTGCTGACCCTGATAGCGGGAACGCAGCAGATGGTTTCCGATCAAAAGTTTGAAGGAAATCTGGTTAAAGGTAAAAAGGCAGAGAATAATCAGGCTGGAGAATTCAACGTGGCGGAACGAAACAACCTGGCAGACAGAGGGAAAGTGGCAGGTATATATACTGAGGCTAATGAAGGAGCCGGTGTGATTGACAGGTGACTGTCATATTGGTGGAGCTGATTAGTGGAGGGAAGGCTGCAGGAAGAGGGGAGTGTCTACAGGGAGGTGAAGAGGTACAGCATCTTTCTACTCATGCTCCCTTTATTGACAATTTATTCACTTCATTGACAGTTTCAGTGACACTTTACGGATGGTTTACAAAAATACTAATGCCTTTATAAGTCAGTATAAGAGCATGACACTTTCTTTGTTTTTTTTGCTATCCCTTATTTTTCATTAAAAAGACCATTGTCCTTATGATTATGTGACCATAGAACATTCACACACAGATTCATTAAGAGCTTATTTAAAGTGCTAAAGGCTTTTTTTCCAATTAGCTTCTTACTATGACTGACGGGATCTTACTGCAAATGAATACTCTGCCAAAATCTTGGCAGTAAAAAGTTCCCATTAGAGGTACCTGTATTGTTGTATGTATGATCAAATTGAATTTCAAAACACAAAATGATCATACAAGCAGACATGTTAATTTTGCGTTTACCCAGAGATTTAGAGATTTACTAAATAATTATAATTACTCATTTGGGGTGGAATTAATTAATAGACCCCAAAGTTCCAGAATGTTCCTGCCCCTTTTTTGAGTTTCAATAAAATATAAATATATATACAGTAAATATAAATTGAAACAATTGTGACTGTTATTTTTGGATATCTTGGGTAAAATAGGAAATAATATTGTGTCATAGGAGATGTTTTTTTTCCATATATGAGTGATGTAAAACTTAATAAATAGACTCTCCCTGCTCGATGAAACATTAATTAAGGATCAGCCCATTTCTCAGTGCCAGACTATCTCTACATTCTAAAGAGACTCGTGGTTCATTTGGTATTTGGATCCTCGGTCCAGGTCAAAACTGACCCAGACCAAAGTGTGAAGGTGCAGAATATGAACAGCAAAGCATAAGCTTTAGCATTTACAACTGCAGTCAAAAGCATGTGTTATTAGAAGTGGAAACCAACCATCAAATAAGAAACAGTAGCAACACTCTTCATTCCTTTTCAGGCACAGTTAGTTGCATGTCTCCGTTATTTTGTCCACGTCTTGCAAGTGTCGAGGAGATGTCTAACTATCAACTTGTAAATGAGATTCATGTTTATCTTTCAGAAACACAGGTCATTTTTTATATAAACAAGCTGGAACTGCATTAGCTCTGCATGGCAAACGCAATCTATAAAACTAACAGTGCAGAAAGAAGTTCCAAAAATCTCATCAATGGCACCTACATTAAAACAACTTCCCGTCAAAGATTCATTTGGGATTATTGATTGCTTCTGTAATTGACTGAACCTTTAGTTTCAGAAACACTTAGGTTGATCTACACACAGATTGTATGTGATCAGAATTATAACAGCTCCTAAAAGTGTATAGCAGGAAAGTTGCAGGAAAAAGAAGTTCTTTTCTCTTACTTTTAGCTCTTGCAACGCTTTTATCTTATTTAATCAAATATTTAATATATTTTCTTTGGATGCATTCAGAAAGAGCTGCAATTTTGCACTGCATATAAGAAAACCTTGAACACATTAGTAGTGATGGTGCTGCAGACACCAAGTCCGACAAATTAAACAATACATTTGTCACAGAGCTAAAGCCAATTTTATTAATGTAGCAAAAGTCAAAATATTGCCTCAGGAAGGCTTTATAATCTGTTCAACATAAAACACCCTTTATCCTTAGAGCCTTAATTTAAAAATAATAAAACAAAACAAATACAAAGACTCAACTAAAATGGAAAAAGGGACAACTCCCAGAGGAGATACCTATTTATTGCACATTATTCATGTATAGCCTACATACTCTCATCACTTCCTTTTTGGAACATTCCCCCTCAGTCGGGACAGAGTGGCAAAACATGCTGTAGCACTGCTGCCTTTAGAACAGAAATATACGAAACCGGGAACAAACTGTGTTCTGAATAATACACAAAACACATAAAATACTCTACTACACTTTGTGTTTATTCCAAGTCCTAGCCAAATAGTAATGAGCGACTGCTAGTGACGTGGCTAAAACACTGGCGATAGGCATTTAAAAATGGTGACAGAGAAAGACTCAAACATGTGCAACATGAGCTGAAGAGGAGACTGAAGTAGGCAAAAGAGTACTATTGGAAGCTGCAGCACAACATCAGAGAGATGTGGAAGGGACTTAATACCATTACTGGCTGCAAAAAAAAGAATAGCTAGATGACAGTGGGTGATGTGAACAGAGCTAATGAACTCAACCATGCTTGACACTGCCACAGCTGGTACAGCCACACCCACACCCACTCCCTCCACTTCAGCAGCAGCTCCATCTTCATACAGCTGTTCCTCCAGCTTGGGATTGTACCTGCCTCCTCCACTATCTCCTCTCCTCCACCACAACAGCTACACCGCCTCCCACACCTGGACACCCTCCACTGTCTGCTAAATGACTACAGACCAGTCTCCCTAACGTCACACATCATGAAGACCCTGGAGCGGCTGCTTCTGCACGTACTGAGACCCCATGACCCCCTGCAGTTTGCATACAAAGAACACATTGGACCACAGACTGCAGTTTGCCAGGCTGGGGACTTGTGTCTCTGGGACAGTAATGAGCAGCCCTGGGGCTCCACAGGGGACTGTTTTGACTCCCTTCCTATTCATATTGTGCACAGTTGACTTTAAGTACAGCTCTGAGTCCTGTCACATCCAGAAATATTCTGATGACACTGCTATTATGGTGTGTATCTGGAATGGACAGGAAGGAGAGTACAGGGATCTGACCAAAGCCTTCTGTGACTGGAGTCACAAAAACTGCCTCCTACTGATCTCCTCCAAGACCAAAGAAATGGTGGTGGATTTTCGAATGTCTAAGCCTCCTCTTCAGGCAGTCAGCATTCAGAGTGGACATTGAGGTGGTGTTGACATAAAATATCTTGGTGTGCATCTACACAACAAGATGGACTGGTCCCTGAACACAGATGCACTTTATCAAAAGGGACAGAGTCGGCTACTTTTCCTAAGGAGGCTCGGGTCCTTTGACGTCTGCACTAAGATGCTGTACGTTTTACCAGTTGGTGGTGGTGAGTGCGCTGTTGTATGCTGCGGTCTGCTGGGGAGGGAGCATCAAACAAAAGGACACAAGATGGCTGGACAAACTGGTAGAGAAAGCTAGCTCAGTGTTTGGAGAGGAGCTGGAGTCACTGGAGACTGGTGGAGAGATGCACACTGAATAAGGGGGAGGGCATCTTGGATAATTCAGATCATCCTCTTCAACACATTCTGTCCAATCAGAGAAGAAGCTACAGTGGATGACTCACCTCACTACGATCCAGGACTGAATGTTACAGAAGATCCTTCATCCCCACTGCATCAGACTGTACAACACCCTAGTCAATGAAAGAAAGACTGAACACATTTTATTAATTTTATTTTTTATTAGATTTTATTTTCTATGAGCTTAAGGACAACTGAATTTCCCACAGGGCTCAATAAAGTGAAATCTGAATCTGAATCTGTGTAACTGTGGCTGTTAGCTGGCAGCTGTTAACAGTGAGCAGGCTGGTGGAAAGCTAACAGCTACTAATATGCTAAGTAACAATGTGTCAGCTACATTGAAATGAAGATGTGAAGGTAATTGACAGCTACCTGACAGAACAAGGAGGTGTGTTTTTTTACAGAATCCTGTGACATCTCTTTCTCCTTTTAGATGTGTTTTTTGTGTTTTCACTGTATTCAGTCTGAACACTGACACTCAATGGGTGTAACTGCAGTGACCTTCTATATGGAGAAACAAACACTAGCATTGTGTCTTTAAAACCCAAAATAGTAGGCCACTGTATGTTTTAGTACAATATCATCACATATGTGGGTAATAGCAGGTTCATATTTTCTTTCTGCCATTGATGGTTAAACTCTCTTCGCACGTACTGTGATTGTTGGTTTCTGAAATATATGGAATATGTTTTAAATATAGTATATGGAAATTTACAGTAATGCAACCATAAAAAATGCTGGTACTGACAGCAAAGCACGTCTGTTTTTCTTGTTTCCCCATCATAAAGCAGGCTCTTAAGATGTCAGCATTGTGACATATATTATCTCTTTACTGAATCCATTTCAAGACCACCTTTTTAATCATGGAGCTCCTTCAGCTGTCCTTCAAAATATATTTATGATGAAGATGTTGCATCCATTTGATGTTATTATATCAGAGGTTTTTTTTTTTTATCTTTTTGGAAAAAATTATTTAATCTTTGAACTTAATTAATTTGTATAAGGCCATATTGTTGTGTGTTGATATTCCTCCTCTTTCTCGGTGGACCACACATTTTCTCACTATCCTCTTCGCCATCGTGCTCCTTGAGCTCCAAGTATAATTGGCAATTAGACACTGGCGTACAACACAGGCTGTAATGCACAGTGATTCATGAATATTTGATAGTAAAATGCCTTATCGCAATTCACATTCAACATGAGCACCTGCTCTGGCTCGGTCAACTTTTCCTGACACTAATTTGTCCTTGATCGGGTCAGACTGTGCCTCGCTCCAGTTTATATGTGAACCGGTGTCTGGTCTGATGCACCTGAGGTTATGATGTCAACACATTCAATTAAATGGGATGAAATTATTCATTTCTTAACTGTATGTATTATTTAACTCACTATAAGACATTAGACCAATCTGCATTGTACTGAGTGAACTGGGAAACTAAACTTATTGCTTGTTTTTAGAGGACAGACAACCAGACATTTGGGTATTATACACCGCCTGTTTGCAGTGTTATTGTATCATTCATTGTTCAAGTCTGATGGATTATGATGGATTCCTTAAATTACCTGTTGTCGTGGCAGATGGCACACTTTGTCATTAACAGCAAATGTGAGAATTCACTGGCATCCTGATAAAATATTCATCATGAAACTTCATGACCAATGGTGATGTAATTCATTTCTTCTTGCACCCTTGTGGGGGCCAAATGAGGGTCATGAAAGAGCACCTAAGACTGCTTATTGAATTTTTACATCATCACGTATTCAAGTGATGTATTAAAGTATAATGAGGATGTTAATTGCTGCACCCTTCTGAATATCTCGGACTCCCTGGGGCACATCTAGGGACCAAGTAGAGGTGCCACAGAGGTCTGATTGGCCAACCTCTAAACCCTGAGTTCTGATTGGCTGATGGCTACGCTGGAGGCAAGAAATGTGCCTTACTATATATCTCTGCAAAGAAAGGACTGAAGCAAGAAACGTCTATAAAATTGTCTGCGCCTCATCTCAGTCACCTCAGGTAATATGACATCCTCATTTAAGATTTTTCTTTACAAAATAATATGAAAAACATGTTTTGTAACATTTTAAAGAAACAAGCCATTTGTCATCAATAACGGTAGTATGAGACAGACATTATTTCAATTAAATTTACTTAAGATGCATATTCAATCACTGTGGACTTTGTAATTTGCATTTTGCTGATCAGAAAAAAAAAAATTGAATTTGAGCTCGCCGCTCTGTCTATGAGGAGGTCATTCTTGAATGGGAAATAGACAGGATGAATGTGCAGAGGAAACAGAAAATGTTGAAAATCACCTCAAATCACAGAGATGACAATCCGCGCAGGGCTAAACCTCCATGTTTGCTGAAATAGGGAGGGTCATTTGCAGTGGGATTTTTACTTTACACATTATGGACATTTGTATGAGTTTAAGCTCACTCATGACCTTATGAATAAGCAGAGGTCCAGTGGTAATACTTAAGATACGTTCTCATCCTGGGGTTTAAACCATAGAAAATAGGAACTAGGCTATAATTCCGTCTTCATTGTTTGTCAGTGTTCCCAAAAAATGGTTGCTTTCAGTGTCTGTTTCTGTCACTTCAAAATGCAAATTACTTGTATTTTATTTAGTGTGTATGGGAAGAATAACTCTGCAACAGATACATCTATCTTTATGAAACTTGATATGTGTATTTTTCTTGCATCTAGCTTAAGAATGAATGAAATGGCATCTGAAAAGCCACTGTTTGCCCGAAAAGCTACATTTGGGTTTTTGTCTGTGCAGAGGGTTTGCATCCCCCCTGGGAGCATTTTTCATTTAGAGTCTCTACTTGACAAATGTGTCAAAATGACATAGTATTTTCATGTTTTGATTTAACATTCAGTATTGAGATGAGATCTGTTGTTTATAACAATACTAAGAAATACCAGCAGCTATTATTCTGAGAAGTGGAAGATGCCTCTGATGTTAGTGTCAGTGCAGTTATTGCAGTTGTAGCAGTGTTGGTGCACCCTCACACAAAGCCACACTGAACCAAGTGAATCCGCATGCAACTGAGAGCAGTATTTACAGATGGATCTTGATGATGAATTCCTTTTTTTCTGCAGTAGACCTATTTACTATCTGTCCTCGTAGCTCTCCTGCAGCATTTCCACTTATTGTTGCCAGGTATTTTTCTCAGTCATAATGGCTTGTGCTTCCTGTACACAGAGGCGCATCATTTTAGACAGCCACCATAGTGATGTTTTTAGAACATATTTCCTAGTTGATCTGTAAGAATATACCTAATGCATCAATCTGTCAACATCTACAAGGCCCCAGTGATATTTTTAAACATATGACATGAGTAAAATTCCAACCATACAGTGTGCAACATGTTGAGGACAAAATTGCACTTGCTGCTTATTTACTTGTAATAGGTGGAATGCATGAGGTTTGTATTTGTATTAATACTAAAAAAGCTGAAGTAATTATTTTTTGCCTGCAGACTGTTTGTACTTTGACTATAATGGATTCTGTTTTTTTTAGAATGAGTCAGCAAGGCAGGTTTATTTGTATTACACATTTCATGCACAGGGGTGATTCAAGGTAAGGCTGAGCCATAAAATTATCATTTTGATGATAATAAATGTTATTGTGATATGTTTTTATATCACAGTAAGTATCATTATTGTGATTTACATTTTTCTTTTGCCTTTAGGGTTTATTTTGTTCACATTCTCAGTTAAAACACTTACAAAATGGTTCAATGTTTTGTTGTTTTACTTAATTTTACTCCTGCATTCCTCTAAAGTCTAAATTTTATTATTATTTTTTACATCTTTTATGTTGTTTTTGTATTGTTTTGTCTTTTACATCTTTTACGCTTTCATCTTTTTCTGTTGTTTTCATCTTGCTGCATCTTTTATGAATAACTGAAAACCACATGTGACTGTCTGGTTTCTTCAACTTTCACTTAGGACCAAAAATCAGCCTTTAAACCTTAAACAAAATAATGATTTGACATTTATCATATATAATTATCGTTTTGTTTTTTGTTTTTTATCGTAGTAACATTTTTGGCTGTATCATCCAGCTCTAATTCAAGTTGCTTTACATGAAACACTAAAAACATTGAAAACAATATAACATGAAGCATTTTGATTGCAGAGGAATGAAGATATAACCAGTGCTTGCTAAAACCTCACCAGTAAAGGATGCATGTGTTTGTTGTGTCCAATCAGTTTAATGGCAAGTAGAAATAATAAGTTGTCAGGTGTGGTGAAACGGACTATCACTATCACAAGAAATGATACAGCTGCCATCATGTTGTCTAGAGGACGGGGGTGTCGATGCTATCTCTAGGCTGCTCCCCTTACTCTGTTCATTTAATCCCACAATCAGAAAAACACGGACACTGCCACCGCAGCAGACATAAAAACATCCTGACAGCAGGAAAACAGCTCTTCTGGGACCTTCATGTTCAATAGCACGGCCTGAGGGGAAGCACAGTGTCTGGGAAACATCTCCACAGAAGGAATGGCGTTTTTCTTTTTTTTTTTTTCTTTTTAAAGTGTTATTATTTTTGTTTTTGCTGTGTTTTACAATCACATCTATACAAACAGATGTATTAAATAATTCTGATCATCAGGATGTGCATCTTATTTTTCACCGCTCTGATTTGAACATTTTGATATTCTAAATAATATAATATGTGTCTTTTGGTAATGCATTCAAATACAGCACACAACATGGTGTAATTAGGACTGAATTTACATTTTGTGATAATGCCTAAACAGTATTTACATTGGACGTAAAAGGGATCAAGACACAACATTTAGGGAACAAGGAGGTAAGAATCAGTCAACAGAAAACGTATTTATATCTAAGTATTTTCTAACTAAGGTGTATTCTAATATTACATAACATTAATATTAATACATATGATTTACTGTACTTATTCTATTATCACAGGTTACAGTTTGGGAAGTATGGTACAAATAATTTCAGCATGATTATTACCATCTTATGTCCTAAACATTGCACCTTGTTGCTTTTTACATACAAATATGCAATTTGGATGCACAGTACAGGTACAACATTATGAAACAAAAGTCTTCTGTAAATTCTCACCTAATTCTACACATTCTCACTCCCTACTCGTCACATACTGAGGCTTGGTCAGGGCGTCACATTTCCACACATAGGGTACCCCTAGAGTGTCACTTTTAAAAGCCATGGGTAAGTGTCATTTTTTGATGCGCGGGGTAGTCTGAAAGATGACGTCTAGACAACGCCATGGTTTGCGGTTTGGTTAGGTTTAGACATAAAATCAACTTGGTTAGGATTAGAACAAGGGTAGAATGTCTAGAGTAAGAAAGACAAAGAGAGAAAACGCAAAAATAAACAGCATGAAATTAGACATGGTCTCCTGTTACTTAACCATGTCACCTGGTCCATTTCGTCAATTTCCAACATTTCGGACTCTCATTGTCTTCTGGTACCGTACACGTCAGATATTGACACTAAACCTGGGCGCTGAAAACAGACAGCGAGGGCTCATGACCAAGAGGCAGAATGTGACGACTGGGGAGTGAGAACAGGCTCCCTAATTACGCTGTAAGCCGTGAGCTGTAATCTAAAGCATTACCGTGTCTTTTTTGTAAATCCAAAGTCCGGTGAGACAGAATATCTACAGGACACACACACAGATCTTACCCTTGGGGATTAAAGAGTTCAGCTCATTTTACAGAGGACAGATTATAGATCTCTTTGTGCCATTTGTGCCTTTTTTTTTTTACTTTTATAGTCTAAAAGACTAAAACATTACAGCGGTGTGTGAAAAGCCACTCATCTTTTATAGCGCGCTGCTGCTAAAGCATAATGTCTTTGTCCCACACAATAGCATAGCATCTCCTCGCACAGATTAATCCATCAATAAACATTTTACTGACACCACCAGTTACTGGACTCGAGCAGCTTCCTTTTGAGTACATTTTCATAACCCGCTACGTCTAGCAATGAAACATTAACAGCAGTTAATAAGCTTCACGAAGAATGAGCATTTAAGTACAAATTCATCACTGAATACAGATACTGAGCTCAAAGGCTTTCATTTTACAAAAAGCAAATGCATAAATCCTCATGCAAGATTTGTCTTGCTACAACCTAATCCCAAGAAAAAATGCAAAGACATAACACATCTTCTCAGAGCACTTTTTATGGTGAAAAAAATCCCTCTGGAGATATACGTTATGGATGATATCAATTATTTATGCATGCATACATAAATACTCTCAGTGGCATGTAGTAGGCTGTACACTAATCATATTAAGTTACCCATTGATTTGCATGTAGCGCGCGTGTCTGTGCTCAGTGTGCAGTGGTCGTGACTGTCTGTGCAGACATGCAGCAAACTTTTGCTCTCCATTCAGCCATGGAAGCCTTCAAGCGGGTCATTAACCACCGAGAGTGACATGGTGGTCGGATGGCTCGCTGTTCACTATACACCAGGGGGTGACCATCAATCAGGATAAGAGGCACAGCAGACTGACAAATGCTTGATGGGTGATGACACTAAATATGCTGTCATTTGGCCAGAGACTGAAGCCAGACTGTGTCAGGGAGTCTCGTTAAATGACAGAAGAGGCTTCCACTGCCATCATTGTATCTCCACATTTCCTGATGGAAATACTGTATGGATGGAGAATATATGGATTTATTCTATGTTCGACAGGCTGCTTGAGTGGAAAAAGAATCTCAGCACTCCTGTAAAGACTGATTAGATTCCTAGAAATAAGGTATAGTGACTGATGGAAAGCGATGATTCCATTAAAGCTGCAGGAGTTGAAATCAGGGGGAAAAAAAACACCAGAATTTGATTTATACACACCTTCCTTCTGCAGCTGTCTCCTCTCGGTCCAAATCAAAAGACTGCTCGGAAATATAGGTGGCCTGACATTTCATGCTGCTGTGGAAAAGATAAGCCTCTTTTCTAAGGTTCTGTGTTGAGTCATTGTGTACAACAGTAGAGTCTACCGGAAACAGTGACACAAAATTACAGCTGTCAATCTAATCTGCTCTCACTCCCAGGTTGTCACATTCTGCCGCTTGGTCAAGAGCCCTTGGGGTCTGCTTTCAATGCCCGGGGTACCCCTATAGTGTCAATTTTCGACACACAGAGTACCAAATAGAAGTCAGTGTAAGTCCTTAGGCATCTGAAATTGACAACATGGGTCAGGAAACATAATTAAGTAGCAAAAACCTTAGTAGTAGTAGTAGTAGCGGTTGTGGTGGTTATGATGGAATACCGGGTAGATATTCATTAGCCTAGAGTCCATACAAGGGGCTACAATACTTGTTTCCTGTCACACCACTTGAATTACAATGTGCTGAAAGTTAATTATGGAATTTTTGCCCAATGACGCAAAAAAATATCAAGTACCGCAGATTTCAATGGCACACCTGGTTGCTGTTAAAAGTGGAGAGCTGTTTTCAGCTTTTTCGTTCATGCTATTATAAGCAAGGTCACGGGTAAAGGATCTCTTGGTGTATTTTATTCTTCTGGCCACCAATCAGGCATTTTAACGTAAACCTCCTCTTACTTCCACTGCTTTCTGTCTAAAACTGTGACCTTGGGGCTAAAACTCAGCCCTTGGGGATCTTGTCTTGCACTAAAGTCAATTATGTTGCGGTAATGCATTATGTTAGGTAGCATTCCCCAGACAATCAGTCATTGTCTGCAGAAGCTGGTTGCACTGGCTCATCCTCCTCATCTCCCATTCCATTACACTGCAGCCTAGGTGGGGATCTGTGAAAGGACCATTTCTGTTCCGTCAAGGTCACACTGCACAGTGAATGGAGAGTCCCAAGTATATTTGCAATCACACAAATCAGGAAAAAAACAATTTCTACAAAAGAATCTTGCAGGAGAGCAATTGTCTCAAGACTTTTGTGGCGACAAAAACGGCAAAAGGAGACACAGTTTTTGTCATTTACAAGGTCTTATTGCAAAATGAATGACGTTCAGTCTGGGTCAAACAATG
>JAPQRN010022185.1:0-21573 GCA_037367275.1 Coranthus polyacanthus | reverse complement strand
TTTTTGACACGTTCCTCTGCTGCCGACGATCAAATGTGTCCAGTGAGTCTTTGCAGGCCGGCTCCTACATCATAAATAAGTACTTTCCAAGCTGCTGCAGAAGTTAAACCCCCGTGGCATGACGTCACACATCTTGTTTTTGCGAGAGGTGCAGCGACCGATTCATGGCCAGGTGACCTTTTCAGTGGCATCTTTGGCACATTCCTGAAATGCACCTTTCTGGGCAACCTTTTTGGTGTTTTATATAAGGTATTTTGACCGGAAAGTTTTTTTTTAATTAATCTAATTTTTATACATGTTGGAAATGTGGAAATATTGATTTACCCCTGCATTATCCAGGTAAGATTCTGTTGGTATTAATTACTGGTGAAATGTTCTCACGGTGCCAAAATGTTCAATCAAATGTGACTAAATGTTAAAATCATTAAGTCCACACAAATATACGAACATATGCACACGCACACAGAGGCAGGACATGTCCACAGAGGCGTTGTTTTGTCTGTCACTCGTTGCTGTTTCTAATTCCCTGTGTTAATGCACTGCTGCCATGGAGCTTCGTTTCAGCAGTGATCTACAGCTGAGCCTCCCTCTGCTGCTACTGCACATAGGACCGTGTATGTCTGTGCACATACGTGTGCATGCATGTGAGTGAGGGAGACTCCCAGCAGTGTTTCCTCTTGGACTTTTTTTTTTGGCAGTCGGGGGGGGAAAGGTTTTGTTGTATCTGAGCCAATGATTTTTACATTATATAATTAAAAAAACATTCGTTAAAGCTTCAGTGTGTGATGTTTTTTGCCCTCATCAGGCAGAAAATCCATGAGTACCTTTTAGCATATTGTAATTCAAGTGGTCTCAGAGGAAACTGGACGAGACGCTGCACCGGCCTGTAGAAAATCTACCCCGTGACAGGAGGTATTGGCCGTTCATAGGTGTTTTCAGGCAGGCAGAGGGTTAAATACATGATCGACAGCTGTAATTACCCATCGCTGTTAAAACTCTACTGCTCTACTCTGTGGCTCAACACAGAAGCTACTATTTCCATAGTGGCGTGACTATTACATTTAGTTTTGTGATTTGGACCAAGAGGAGAAAGCTGTAGTAAGAAGGTGTGTTTTCAAATCCTGGAAATTAGAAAATAATGAATGGAAACATTACATAACTAATAACAATGAGCATATTTAATGTAATTCACAAGCTTTTACAGCATAATCTCTAGTTTTTAGAGCTTTGCACTTTTATTTTGAAGGACAACAGTACCCCACAGGATGTACTCCTGCATTGATGCAGACTTTGTCAACTCAGAAACAAACATTTTAATGAGGGACAGAGATAATGCACGACTAAAACACTGACCATGCACTATCACTATCATTTTATTGGGAGATAACGTAAATACTGGTGTTAGTTAGTGCCATTGTTTCAAATTAAAAGTCCTCAGCAGAGTCATATAATGTGACCTCATGATACACCACTTCATAAAATTCTGAGGCTGCAATAATATCAAATATGTATAAAGAAAACTCTGCTCCCAGTATAAAATGCAGATGTGAGCGCTGCCGAAGAAGAGCAGGAAGCAGAAGAGATGAAATGGCAAAACACGAACTGAGTTGACACTGGTGACAACGTGCACAGGCTCACAGGCAAAATGATAGTGGATGATGCCAGACCTATCTCCGGCGTTGGTACAGCGCTAACCAAGTGTGGAGCTGGCTGTGCGAGACTAAGATGACTTAAAATGACACCATGATTCACCAAAATGAGGAGATCCAGCACCATATAAGACCACCACATTGCCCAGTCCTGTGCATCTTGATCCACGTTTTGCACATGCGTTAATACCATGAACCCAACAACACAATCCCTTCTCAAACTAACAGGAAGATTACACTCAGCCTCTCTTCCATGTGCCCTCCTGACATGTAATACTCGATCCTCTTTATACCATTATGATCTGTGGAGCTCCATAAAACCCCACTCACACATGCACATACACAGGACTACAACACGCATTGTTCACACACATGCACTATTCACATACCGTACTCCAAAAAGAACGCACGCAGAGCAGTTACCCTGCTCCATCATATATATGACATCCTATAAACCTCATAAACAGATGGGGCTGATATTAATCTCATCACACACATTACTTTAATGTTCCTTGTTCCTTTTATTCAGTGATCCTGCTTTACATCCACTTAAACTGGAAACGATGACATCCCTCTTGTGACCCAGCATGTCTGTGTATTACTGTACTCATCTGCATTTTGTCTTTGCTGCTGTTAATGCTCCATTACATTACTTTAGCAAACAGCTGTCATGCTGCAGAGAAACTTTTTCATGTGCAACACAGGGCTGGACCCAGAAATTCGAGTGTTTGATATTCGTTCGCTGGGAAGGTAATTCGGTTTTCAATTTTGAGCACCACGTCCTCATGCCTGAACGACAGCACAGGTCGATTTCCACTCACGACCAAAACAACATGTACACTGATTAGTCATAATATTCTGACCGCTGACAGGTGAAGTGGTAATAATTGATTGTCTCATTACAATGGCTCCTGTCACCAGTCTGCAGTGGCTAACACAGACCAAAAGTGGTCCCAGGAAGGACAACCAATCGAGCATCTGCATTATTATCACCTGCCTAATACTGTTTAGGTCTCCACTGCATGGTATCCACAAGACCTCTGAAGGTGTGCTGTGGAATCTGGCACCAAGATGCTAGCAGCAGGTACTTTACATCCTGTAAGTTGCCTCCATGGATCGGATTTGTCTGCCCAGCACATCTCACAGATGCTCGATTGGATTGAGATTGGGTTGTCCATCCTTAGACCACTTTTGGTAGGTACCAAGCACTTAAGACCAGGAACGTCCAACAAGACCTGCAGTTTCAGAGATGTTCTGACCCTGTTGTCTAGCTCCACAATCTGGCCCTTGTCAAAGTTAAAGTTTTGCTGCTTCCAACACATGTTCACTTGCTGCTGAATATATCACACTCACTGACAGATGCCATTGTGTTGAGATAATCAACATTATTATCACTTCCCCTGTCAGTGGTCATAATGCTATGGATTATTGGTGTATGCATGAAATTTTCGGACACAAACTACCCCTCATAGTTTTGAAAAATCCTACATAAGTGTATTATTTAGGCTGTGGCAATGAGATAAAGTCAAATCTCCATGCTAAAACTTTTCATTCTGCGGTCCAGTGTTTGTGTCCCTGTCTTTCTCCTCCTGAACCCTCTGACTTGACTCTGTCAGCTCCAGCTCTTTTGTTTCCACCGGGAGAGTTTTGAAATGTAAACATCCCCCGTAGAGCCGAGGAATGCAGAGCGGCACGCCGAGGCAGCAGAGGCAGCCAACAAGCACTGCTGCAAGGCCTCTGGTATGCCAACAGCTGGCACGGTGCTCTGCTGCCGGAGGAGAGATAAATACAGAGAGATACAGAAAGATGAGAGGGAGAGAGGCGCGTCCAGGTACGAAGCTGATATGGACAGTGAGATACGCATAGGTGCTGTGCTGAAATATACAGCAGAAACGTGTGTGCTCTCTTCCGAGTGTCTTCATCCTTTTTTTTTTTTTGTAAAACACACGTCACTGCAGGAACACACACACATACTGGCAGGTGACACAGTTCACTGGTTGCCATGGCAGCAGGGGGAGGAGGGTCTATTCCCACCAGCGAAAATTTGCTGATTTGCCTGAGCAGCAGAACGGTCCTAAAGAGTCTACCTCTTCTACTACACACACACTGTCATAGTGACTTAATCCAGGTTACAGTGTGGGTGCCATGTTACTGCTGCGTTTGTCTTGCAGATCTATAAGGCCATCTGATACGTCTATAATACGCTCCTGTCTTTAAAGGGGAATTCCACTCGGCTTTTGGCTCCACGCACTTATATGTTTTCATTGTAAAACGCTGAGAATGTAAACATAAAGCCAGTAAATATAATTCAGACCTGCCTGAATCACATTAACAGCTGGAAATTATTTTGATGCAAAATACGAGAGAAGGAAAAAGAAGCAAAATACATGAGAGTTGGTTTGTGATTGTGGTGAGCTCTGTGTGTGTGCATCTCTGTTAATTAAAGACATGCAGTTTGAGGGTTGTTGCTCTCTGCAGTTTTTCATCATGGACCAGTCTGTATGAAATCTGCTGAAATGTGGAGAAAAGACTTAAACACAAGCATCAGCAGACATGGGCAAATTGCACACAGGTGCAAAACTTTATGGGTATATTTGCGTCGTCATATCATTAGTGCAAAATCTTTCGTGAATATGTCCTTAAAACAGAGCAGACAGCGGGTGCAGATGCAGCACAATTCACAGCACAATCAGCAGGTGCAATCGATTCTTTGTGGATCTGGCTCATAGTGTGTGACTTCCTTTGTCAGTACCTTCTACAAGCTGTATGTTTTTTTCCCCTGATAAAACACTTGCATAAAAACAGAGTGACAAAATGTCACAGAAAGGGGTCAAAAGGTTGTCCGATGGAGAATAGACTGTCTGTGGTCATAAAGACAGATCACAGTCAGACGGGACACTTGGCTCTTCAGTAATTTCCTCAGAGGATTACGCCTTTACGCGGAATGTGTCCGACACTCAGCAGGTTTTGCATGAGCAGGTTTGGTTTCTGGGACAGACTCGAGGGGCTGATTCAATTGAAGAAAATAAAGAACATCCCACAGGGCTTCATACTGGGACATTTATCTTTTTCACCCAGTGAGATGTCTTTTTAAAACACAACTACAGTCAATTAACATTGATTTTTCTCAGAGGAGGAAAAAAAAACATCAGAGAGACTACTGGGCTGTGTAAGTGTGTTTGTGTGTACGGAGGATGATTTATCGGCTTTGTTAATATGAACTGAATCCCCAGTTGAGTTTGACACCATTGGTGATCAGTAGTATTTCCATTTGTGTAACCTTGAAGTATTTTCTGAATGTGGCGTCCAGTCAGCCGCTGGACATCCATCACTGCTGTCATTCATCAGTCAAACTCAGTGCTCACACTGACCAGCAGCCATTTCACATGATAATTCATTTTGGCATGTTGATAAGTGTCATGCAGTGTAAAATCAACTTCCATTTCATGGCACTGTAGGTGTGTGAAGCTGCTGTACAGTCGTTAGGGCTCTTTATGTGGCTGAAATCATCAGCTGAATTCATTAGCACAACAATGTCATTACATATCAAGTTTGTATTTATTGGTATTTAAAGCTTCAAATTGTAGGTGTGTTAGCAGCTATTTGCTACACCTGACAAAAGGTTTCATGTGTATAAAAGAAATTGAATAAATTGAATCAATTTATATAAGTATCATTAGTAGTATTATTATAATATTGTTTTTACTATTTTATATATATTATATTACATGAACAACCGCGTCCTAAAAGTTGTGACTCATTTAAAGCACCTTTGGAAGAGAGTTTGGTTTTAAAAATGATACTTCTGGTGTAATAACCACTTTACATCCACATCAGTAAATGTTAATTTTCAGGCCTTTAATGGTAGGTGTGTTTCCATCGAGGTGTTTTTATTCACATTTTCAATTTGTGCATAAATGCACAAGGAAACACTCAAAATTCAGATTTACTTCGAAATACCACAAAAACATTTACACACATGAGAGGAAACATTGGTGTATCAACAAAAAGTAAATGCAAATAAGTGCAATGGAAAGCGATTTAGCAAATAATAAAGCGTGTGTGCATATGTTGACCAATAAGGAAACTGCAACGTTCATGGATTTAATACAAGAAACAAACAGAAATACCATGTGAGACGGAAACAGAAGCAGACAGAGCTGCAGAAACAAATGTTAGACATATGAAATACTAACCGGCAAAGTTTTAAACCATGATGATGGTGGTGGACCAATATACAAAACAGTAGTGGATGGAAGCACAAAGCACAAATTAGCATTTTATTTTAGTAACAATTTTCTGAAAATTCAGTTGAAATAATCCTCGTCTGTTCTGGGCCCCTTTGATGCAACAGGCTCAACATAATAAAAGGCTGTGATCTGTCATAACTGCATGACTTTACATTTTCAATCTCACTGGTGTCAAAATTACCATTGCTATCCATATACTGTATTTCTAATTGTCAAACGTGAGCTAGCTCGACTTCTGCTACATCTCCGCCCTAAAAATGCTATATATGTTCCAAAATCCAGTCACTAGATCAATCTTACACATTAACGATAAGCAAGTAAACACACTCGATAGCCTAGCAGCATTAATGCTTCCAACAGCCAACGATGGAGCGCCTCCCTCCCGCCACAGATACAGTCACTGCTGCAGTAAAACACACACAACTCGGACGCTGATGAAACCCGACACCTCGTGCGTAGCCGCCGTACCATTACACCTCTGAGTAATATGACATTTAAGCCTTAATCTCCATATGTGTCTGAGGTTGTGTGTGTGTTCATGCAAGACAGTGTCCACATTAAGTGGCAGACTATGCATAATATTACACCAGTATGTAGAGTGAGGCTTGACTTGCTTCCACGCACAGGAGAACAGACACACATTAAGCAGGAAGATTTCAGCAGACGCGCGCAAACATGACAAAAAAGGAGTATAAGACAAATCTGCTGCAATTGCTCACAATGATATTTCACGTGTCTGGGAACAGTGTACGCCCCAGCTTCAGTGCTTTGTGTTTTCTCATAAAGGTGTCACAAAAACATGGATGAATACACAACTTCTGTGTTGCGTTGCTGCCACCAGAGACTGCGCATTTTGTAAGTACGTATCATGTAACAAGCTAGATATTTAAGCCACGACGGTTTGAATGATGTTTGAGGTCATTTAGAAATCTCACAGTGAAACCAAATCCCCACTGGAGTTCACCGAAACTATTGTGAACTAAAGGGGACGAAAGCTGCAGATCTACATTAATGATAATAATAATAATAATTAAAAATAACAGAACAGCCTCTTCTTAAAACAAACAGGGCTGAAAGGAAATCCATCCACACATGAAACTACAAAAATGTAGTGTTTAAAACAGAACAACGCATAGTGAACATTTAGAACTGTAGCAAACACATTTTTTGATTAGAATAGCAGCCATTTAACAATTTAGGCAGGCATAATTAACTCAGCATGATTGACTGCGATCGTGGTGTTAAGAGCCCTTAAATGAAATGTTCCCTATTTACAGGTCAACAGCTTATCGACCAACCACTATAATTCTGTCTGTCTGTCTGAAGCAGACTCGTACGACCAAAACCTGAACACCGTTGTACCTCTTGGACACTTCAGGAATGTATTAAAATATCATCCTGTAACTATTTTACCTGTTTCTGATCATGTCTGGATCTCTGCACCGTTGTAATTTTCCATGGTGGGAACTTGGAATCATTGTAAATGAGGGATTTTTCTTTAGATTTTTCTAAATAAATGTTGAAGAAGAAGAATCATTTAATACATATCACAGAAGTAAATAAAAGCTGTGGAATTTCAAGTTTCAACATCGTCAAAGCCTGAAATGGAAACAGTTGTGTCATTTTTTTAAAAATGGTATCAGCAGCAGTAAAAGCAAAGCCTGAAATCATACAAGCCACGACGCTCGGTTGTACTTTTTTCCACATTTACCAAACATTTGAATAATGCTCAAAATACATTACAACCTGCACTACTACATTTCATGTTCATTTGAAGTCTTTAAGCCAGCAGTAGTTAAGTTATGTGCAGCTGCTAGTCACACTGCTAAAACATCAGCGATAGCGACAAAGTATATGGTTCAAACTATATATCATTAGAAACGTAACAAGCTGCACTTTGCTTGTAACCAACTGGAGACATTGCATAATATTATTTTTTTATTGAATATTACAAGATGCCACACTCAAAACATTAGTTACTATGTGTGTTTGGCTGTTAGCCATTAGCCGTTAGCCTACTGGTACAAACATGGTGCTGTATAAAGTGTCATATTGAAATATATTTGATATATTTCACATAAATGACAACCTACATGGCAGACGAAGGAGGCAGCAGTAGAGTGAAACATGCAGCCAAAGATTCTCAACAACTGAACTGAACTGTTTCTGAACTGTCACTGGTGCAGCTGCTGCTAACTGTGTAGGTAATTAGCTGTTACCTTACTGTAGATAAAACAACACTTGTACTAAGTGTTATATTGAAATTAACACTTGAAGGTAATTTCATGTGAGCGACAGACCAAGCAGGTGTTTTACATGCACTCACACAGCAGCTCTGTGTTTTTCGTGTTTTCACACGTTGAAGCTGAACGCCGCCGTGACGACCATCAACAGCCGAGAATTCAACAAAGCCACGGAATAGATGAAGATAACATTATTTGCAGCCCTAACCTATTAAGCCTCTGATTATTTTTGGGACACCTGTGTTTATTTCATGCAGTTTTATTAAAACAGTCGAGGGACGACTCTGGGATGAGGCACATCAGATTACACGGACCAGACTAAGCCAATTTTCTTCTCCTTGATAACACGTCCCTCCTCTCCTGTCTCAGACTTTGGATTATTTCGTGCTGGTGGGATTCCTTCACAGGAAATGATGCAATATGAAGTGACAGAGATCACCCCCACCCTCCGACCTCCGCCCAACACACACAAACAAACACACACATGCACACAGAGTCTTTGACATGCCTGGTGAGCTTTCTTGGAGTGACAGATGGAGTGGGGGCAAGGAGGGGACACTTTGGTAAACACAGTCATATAATCACATACACACATGCAGAACACATGTAATCGTCCCCACATCAACACGCCGAGCCTCCTTCTCTACGTGAAGCTGGTATCGTGGCCCCTCTGTGAGTTCAGGGCTGGATCTGCAGGGCTCATACAGGAGGATACATGACCTGCCTGCCTTTCACAACCTGTTTGTTCTCCTACGCTGCCAAGCACCACAGGCGACACGAGGAGAGACGGGCTGCGATGTCTAAATCAATCTGATTACACTGAGGTTTTCTGGGTTTTTCTTCTTTTTTTTTTGGAAGAATGTACCAGTAGATTCTCTTATAACTACACAAAACTACCTGTGTTGTCCACCTTTGGGATGATGGATTTGCTTTAATCAGTGCTGCTGTTTCTTTTGGCAGAGCTACGTAAGGAACTGGGTATTGGTGAAAAGATTTCATGAAGATCAGCAGGCTGTCATGCTTGTAAAAGTGTAATATGCTGATGAGATGATGATTATGTTTCACCACGGTCTCCAATGCAAAATGACATATTACCATGGATTTGTATTCTGCACAATCCATTTTTTAATTACAGTCTAATTTGTATGATAGTGTTGTGTTCATTCTTTATACATATGTATATCACAGCCCGACTTCATCATGAAAATTTGGGTCAGTCTGTGAAAGGGCTTAAAGGTTCATTGTGTATCTCCTGACCTACGGTGCCTGATAACATTATTATATATATATATACATAATATACCATGTACTTCAGAAAGAAATTTCGGTGAAGATTTTTTTTATATATGAAGAGTCAAACAATAAAGCAAGTGATTAAAATCAATTCTCTGAGAAATCACACATTATTTTGAGCACTCGCTCCTAACATGGCTAAAAGTACCACCGTCTGAAATGCATTAAACCAGTCTCACTATTTGTTCCATCTAGGACATTCGTGTAGCACGATAAAACAGTAAAGCCTTGTTTCCTGTTACTTCCTCTTGCTATTCTTGCTCATGACAAATACTCTGCCTGCAACTTCAAGGCACTGAATGTTTTCAGAAATCCAATTTTGAAAGTGAGTATGTGCTTTTGTTCTGCTGGAATTGTCTCCAATCTACTCTCACTCTGCCTTTGTTTCATTTTGCCTCAGTGTGCAGTAATGGAAAAAAGGGAAAATAGTCCCATTAGGCAGATAATTAGCTACATGTTAGGAAACCTGCAGTACACATGCTATTTATCATGGCATACTAGATTACTCTAGGCAGTGGTTTCTGATGTGTTTAAATAGAAAAGCATTCTGTGTTTTGGGACATGAGGCAGCACTGTGGCAAAACATAGCACTGACAGTACTGAATGGGAAAAAGATAAACAAGTCTAAAGCCCCATTGGCAGCCCCTCTGGGCTACTCTAACACTGGTTCATTAAACCCCACTATATTAAAGCGTTGAAAGGAACAAAAAACGTCCTGAAGATGTTGCTATTCTCAGAGCCTTTTCAGTAATAGGAACACAAATATTAAAACTGGCTGGTGCCACAGGGTCATTGCAATCAAAAGCTTGAGCCCATTAGGAGTACGAATGTGCTGCAATAGTTTGATAGCAACCTATGCTTGTTATATTACAAGACACAGGAGGGTAAGAGATTAAGGAAAAGACCTGATGTGAGTGATCTCTGAGCAACAGGCGTTCAATTCGCAGAGAAAGAATAAAAATAGAAGCAACAACAAGAGTTAGCGTTTGATGCTGATCTCGCAACGGTTCTTCTACACTCATAAGTTGGTGATCTAGTGATGCTTATAACGGTATAAAGTTGCTTATTGTGTTGATACTTTTGTTGACATTGTATGTGGTTCAGATCAAACAGTTCTGACCTTTTTTGGACAATTCAAAATATATGTTTGGTGAACTAACTGCATGGAAAAAACAATCCAGATGGAGGTGATTGATGGTTTTACTGTGGCTGTTTTCTTGTTAAAAACGGAGCTAAGTGAGACATAATGTAAACTATAGGCTGACGGAGAATGTGAAGATTATGAGACACCAGAGTTTTTGTAGAAGGAGAAAACTTGATGATGCCATAACAGATTTAGCGTAAACAATAAGCTTCATGCTTTTTTAGTGAGTGATTGGCCTAATTCTGAGAGTAGCGGTCGGTGAGTACTGCCCCCTGCTGTTGATAACTGGAGTTAATTATTGGATGACAAAATTACAAATAACTCCTTTAAGAAACTCTCTAGGGGTTCTCTACCTTTGTTTTTCTCTCTCCTTCTTCTCCTGTTTTGTGGTTTGATGTGTAGCTTAGTATTGTCTTTTTGTTTGAATTTGGAGCCCAACAGAGTTTTTGTTTTCTACTTAGTGCGTGATTGTTTTTTTTATTATTTTTGCCTCGGATAACCTTACGCCTCATTTGTTTTTTTTTTCTGTATCTTGAGGCGGTTTATCTCTGTTAATTATTTATTTCGTGACTTGAAATGTATATCACTTGTTACACTCAGTGGGTTCCAGGACTTTTTCTTGTCATATCAGCAGAGGTTTTGGGTAAAACTCTTACTCCCTGTGCTCTATCTGTACCGAGGTTGCATTTCGGTTACAGATAGCTGACAACTGAAAGGACAACCTGGGCAGAAAAAGTTAAACTGTACAGAGATGGCTGACTGTATTCAATAGAACACGGTCCATAAAGTTTAGAGTTTAAAAGTCTAGAAAAAATATGATTGTCCAGAGACAAGTGGACTCTCATTATTATTATGTCAGTTATTCAACTGGCATACAGTTTTATTCTCTAATTAATTAACAGACATACAGAGAGCCAAAAGAGCGTGACCCTTTAAATCATGTTCCATTTGGAGTATAATTAGACTTAAACAAGCCATTTTATGGATAATTAAGACTTAATAGAAATGTAGGCTAACGTTAAAGTGATAAAGCCTTCTGGACCACAGTCACTCGAGTCCCTCAGATCTAGCTGTGTCGCTCTTTATGGCAGACTGAATTATATGAGAATGACAGGCAGAGGTTACTGCTACCACAACACACACAAACAACTAACAAATCCACACATTCTAATGAGGTGGAGGGTGTTGTTTGCGGTGCATGAGCAGAGAGGAGACAGTCGGCAATTGTAAATAAACATGATTATCTCTAATCCAACACACTCCACTGTGATAATGCATAGTCATGGATGAATGCTCGTATGCGTGTTGGTGTTTGACCTTAAAATGACTTTTGGGGTTTTTTTTTATTCTGTGGAAAATGACAAAAAGAGGTGCATCAATTCCAAACAAGAGCTTCTGCGGGAAAAAAACAAAACAATGTGTGCACATTTGTGTGTTTATATAAGCATGTGGATTTCCTCCAGCGTCTGTGCCTATGGCAGGCGCTCTGTGTACATTTGCTTTTGTGTGTGTGGATACGTTTTCCCTGACTGTATACTCTGTGTGGTGAGATGAGAAGAGGAAAGAGGATGGAAGTGCCATTGATCTGACCAATTACAGCAGAACCGAGCGCCGGAGAGACACCATCTCTGGCATAGGAATGGATATCTAAGGGTATGTTTGAAAAGAGTTTTCTCTTTGTCTTGGGTGTTAATAAATGCAAGATTGTCGTGTTCATTTGTCAGTCAAACAATACAGGCCACTGCCATGTCCAAAAAAAAATCCCTTATTGGTTTTAGCACCGTCAACTTGTGAAGGGGTTTATGACCGGCGTTTATGTACATCTTTCGGCCATTTGGCGACCTCCTGTGGTTGTATGGATGTAAAAATGAAAGTGATGTCATTAAATAGGGACAAACCTTAGGAGGCGTTGGCTCCGTCACATTTCAAACTGAAGGTGGATGCAGCGTTCGTTTTGTGTTCTTAACTTCCTTCTTTCAGCCTTTCCCACAATCTTTTCTTAACCCTAACTAAGTTGTTTTGTGCCTAAACCTAACCAGCCCTTAGAAATGGCATTGTCACAGCCTTTATGCAACAGTTATAGGATTTGTAAAAGCTATCAATGGTATTTTGTGTCTCCATGTTTTGTGCATATTTGTAATTTTGGGAATGATTAGAAATCCGCCTTTTCTCTCGTTTAGGTTTGAGGACATGTTGGGTTTTAGTACATAGATAGCAACCCAACTGATCTGCTATCTTTCTCTGTTATTTCATTATAATATAGAGCCATGTCATTACATCACCATATATATATACATCTATGCTTTCCCAGCAACGCTAGCACCAACTTCAAGCACAACAGCAATAGCTGACGACATCATCTCTGTCCAAGAGTTTCTCCTGGGTTTGAGCAACAGAATACAACAGACTACTACTGTTTTGCAGTAAGTATCATCATAGCAGCATCTGTGAACACAGTAACAAGGTTCATGGATATTTCTTTTTTTATATACACACACTCAACTGAATATTGGCAACAAACTGGATATAGAAAGCTTAAAAGGATGACTGCGACGTGGGTGTTCTTACTGACGCCACCTGAACTTGGCTGACATCTTAAATGTTATTAACTCATTAGTAAACAGTGATGTATTTCACACTTACAATAAGGTTCTCTTTTGCCAATAATAAATGGTAATAGCAACAGATCTAACGTGCTGACTGATAGAGACAAGATAAAGTAAGATAAACAACGAGCAAGATCTGAGATTTAACAGAATAAACAGATAAATGTGCAGCAGTAACTTGATCTGGCCTGAATCGATGTATCAAAACTTTAAGAACTTCTTTATGTGTTTATTAATGACTTATAAAGTGTTCACAACCTAATTAATAACCTAATTTCATACCATGTCTAAATCCTTTAGAAGGGTTCCCTTATTGTAAAATGGTGTCATAAGAGTTCTGTTGATAATGTATCGTCGGAGCATGATATTATAGGGTTTGTACGACTGCACTGAACATCAACTGACCCAGAAAGATGCATATGTGTCTCTAAATAACGGCATCTTTTCTCCTAAGCTGCCTTCAGCTCGCTGCAGTTCGACTGATTTGCTCACTTGAGGGGGCTACACAGACCCCAGCTGGCCTAAGTCAACAGCAGAAGGAGCAGCATTATTTTGGGGAATGTGAACGTCACGTGTCTGAGCTCCATTGTTGCGTTATTTGCTGCGGCGCTGTCAGGCGAACGCCACTAAAAATAGGACCCAGGCTATTTCCCCCAAAACTGTAGCTGTGAAAGCTGATAGAAATTCACCAGAGGCATCCAGTTCAGCAAATAGTGCATCCTTTATCTCCCACACAAAGAAAACGGAGTCCCACTAAATAAAAACTTCACTTTTTGTTGTTTTTAGCAGACAAGTGAAATTTTTTTGACTTGATGGTTCATTATTTCACAGGTTTTTGTTTCTAATCCTACAGAACATTAAAAAATGAATCCAATTAACAACCATTTTTTTTGCTCTCTCTGTCTTAGATGTTGAAGATAATATTAAATATTTGTTTAAAAGGATGTAAAACACATTCTGCATGTGTTGTGCAATGTTTTCACATTACTGTCATGCCAAGGAAAATGCACTTGTGATTCCTTTTTAGCAGATAAATTAAATTATTTGAAATGTTCTGCATAAGATAATCTTATTTATTTCAAATCCAACAACTCTTCCTTTTTAGTAAAAGTTATCATAAGACTGGGCTGCACAATGTTGGAGAACACTGACAAAAAAAAAGTTTTATTCAATAAAATTCTGAAAGTCCAGGGCCCATAAGGCAGACATCAAAGCCTTTTATTAGCCCTGAGATCAGGTTCCTCCAGTGTCGTCTCACGTAGGCAGACCTTTCTCCACACTTTGTTTAAGCGTTCAGTGGAGAGAAGCAAGGGAGGAAATGAGAGGACCATAAAATCACTCTCACTGCTTGACAAACCGATCTTCTCTCATATTGCGAATTTTCGCACCGAACTGAATAACAAACGCCTTTAAATGCACAGGATGTGATTTCTACCATTAGTCATCTCTCAATCACAACAAAAGCAGACGATGTCAATGCCGTACATCGCAGATCCGCCACTTCTGTTTTTACCTTTCACAATAAAAGCTCTAAACATACACACACACCACCACCACGGCGACGTATTGCAGTTACAAAGGACAGAAATGCTTATAGGAAAATAGTATTTTGTCTGAAAATCTTCAGAGTTCTGTCAAGGTAGCACAAAATTTGAGCCACAATTCTCTGTGGAGGAAAAACCCTGGCATGTGGACATCACGATGACGGTGCTGAAACGCAGCCCTAACTTAAGAAATAATGTGCATGCACATGTTTTCGCATCAGCCAGTGCTCCAGGATGACGCGTCTCCTCTTTGTGCACGACAACAATGCTCTTATGACTTGAAACGGAACTGACGATTGTGTCGGTACCAAGAAAAAAGACACTCGATAGAGAGAGGAAGAAAGAACACGGAGAAAAGCTGGAGACATGGAGCGCTCCGGGAAATGAGAGCGCTAAACAGATGATAATGGACTGACAGAGAGAGAGACAGCGAGTGAGGCGTGAGGAGCATGTTGTGAAGGCCCCTTTTAGTGCAGGAAAGCAGGAATAATCCTTATTAAGGTAATTAGTGTTTGAGGAGACAAAGCGTAATTAAACAGAAACAGGCAAGAAACTATGTGCTGTCTAAATATAACCTGTCCCGATGAAATCTGCAGAATCCAGCGCCTGTGCGTCCTCAAACTGTGTGCGTGCTCATGTGTCTGCGTACATTTCGTGCATTAGACGGGGGCGGTGTGTTTACAATGAGATCAAGAGAATGCTTGGCAGGACGTCAGCCTTGTAAAAGCCCCAGGATTCCACATGGAGAACACTCACACACTTTACGCCGTGGGGAAAACACACAAAGACGCGCACACACACACACACACACACACACACACACACACACTGACAAGCCCACAGAGAAAACAAACACACGGCGTTAGAGGTAGCCACTCACACATGACGCTGAAGAGAGCGGAGAGGATTTCTACCTGGGAGAAGTTTGTGCTTTTCATCAGCTTTCATCTTAATGTCAACACTCCCGCTCTTCACTTTCTGTCTCTCTGTTTGTCTCCATTGCTCACTCCTCAGCAGAGGAAGTGATGTTCATTTTTCATCTTCACTTCAGCTCCTCTGTGGCCAGCTCTCCTGAGAATCGATAGTGTGTGTGTGTGTGTGTGTGTGTGTGTGTGTGTGTGTGTGTAAAGGTGAAAGAAAAAGCAGCTGGGAGTCATGGGATACGTTCCTTTGTTGGACACAACCCGGGGCTGCAACTAATGATTATTTTCACATCTAATCAATCTGATTCTCATTATTTTCTTTGAAGTGAATAATCGTTTGGTCTACAAAATATCAAAAAATAGCAAGGGTCAACCATTTTGTTTTTTCACTGGAGCTGTACTCGAACTGTCTGAGTGAAGAAATTCAATATCCACTGAAAAGTACCGTTAATTCAAAAGGACAATTCAGTCAAAATCAAGGAGTCAAACTGGCAACAGCAACTATCAATCAACACCCCCGAAATACAAAAAACAGAATAAACTTAAGTTTGATGTGACCTTTGATTACCAACAGCGGGTCCAGATTGTTTAATATTCACACAGTGTAAACCTAATGCAAATCCCTGGGGGACACCACAAATGGTAAGCTTCACTACCAAATAAAACTAAATTTAGATGTCCATTTAGACTGGTCCAGAATCTCATCAACATACAGTAATAATCCAAAATAAGATCTAAACTGATGCTCTAAAATTGTCATCATAACACAGATGTGAACAAACAATATACAATAAAATTTTTACATGCAGTGTTTTAGGAAATCCACCTCAATATACTAAGCAAACAACATACAGAGCAAATAACAGTCTTACCCGGTTCAGTGCAGTTCTTTTCAGGCTCAGAGTAAAACTTGGACTCATTTCCGTAGACCTGTTGTAAAAGGTGACGACTCTCCCACCTCGCCTCCTCTTCGACCACAGAGCTGGAAACACCATAGCCTGAGAGAGTCATAGAAAGCAAGAATAGAGACGGTGGAATGGTTAGAAAGGTTACATCAGTGATTCCAACCTTTTTCCGTGTCTATTATACCCCCAGAGTGCAATTAGATAAGCTCAAGTACCACTTTACTGACCTGAGGTTGAAGAAGTACTCCGATCCTTTACTTCACTAAATACCACAGTGAATAAAATACTCAGTAACAAGTCAAAGCCCTGACTTCAAAATCTATAAATGAACTAAAGACAGAATAGTGTTCTTCAAAAACTCTATGTGAAATATCAACAAACAACACAGTCAAACTCAACCGACTCATGTTGATGGTCAGCTGATTAGTTTTTGTACATTTACTAAGGATCCAGCCCAACTTCATGATGAGAATGACAATATGGGTAAACATGTGAAAGAGACTAAAATGACCCACGTTTACATTCCTCCTGTGGTTGTTGAATGAACCCAAAAAGAAAGAAAAATGACGCGGAATAGGTAACATCTTATCCCATTTCCAACTGACGGTAAATGTTGTGTTTCTTTTTTAACTTTCTTATTTCATCCCTCTCCTCTGCCCTTTTCTCTAAACCTAACCAGGTTGTTTTTGTGCCTAAACCTAACAAAACCTTAGCCATGACACTGTCGCAGCCTAAATGCCTGAGTTATGTGGTATTTTTGAACACGATCAAACTGCATGCATATGTCATTTTAGGAGTAAATGGAAGCTGAACTTTGATTTGTTCCGGCATGAGGACGTGTTGATGAATCAGCGTGGTTGTTTTTCCTTCTTAATTTCTATATTTTTAAAAGCTCCTGTACAAGTACTCCTGGGCAACTGCATGAATACACTGTGGGGTCCACATACCCATGGTTGGGACTCACTGGATTACATGAAGACTCTTACAAACCCCAAACAAACCACCAGGCAAACCATTAGTGGCGGCTCTGTCCTCGGGGAGATGGAAGATATTGAATCACATTTTTGTGATTTCTACTAAAGTACATTAGGTAATGACTTTTTGTTATGCATCTTTTTTTTTCTTCTCAAAATAGATGCGTAACGTGCTTAAAATGCCCCTCATGCACACATACGAATAGCCGGGATGCATAAGCTCTTATTTTCGTAGCTAATTGGCATTCCTGAACGCTCCAAACCTTCACTCTCTGAACACAACAATGGAAGATGAGACATGCATCTTGTGTCACCACACTCCTGCGGGAGCATTAGTACAACAGCACGCTGAACGCCGCAAGGCCGATCATTCCAGCTCAGTCATCTGGGTCACGGTATCCTCAAGCGCCCCACCTCCGACCCATCACCTCCCCCACCATGCAACAGGCCCTGACTTAGGTGCACAGCACAGAGGCTTCTATAAATAGCACTGCGCTCTGCTATATTTATCAAAATGCAGAAACATTTTGCAAACAGCTCACTATAAGGCAGTGAGGTGGAAGGGGACGCTTTAAACTGATGATTGTAGCTGCTGTGTTAGAACAGCTGTACTGACATGCACTGTGCATAGTTTAATCCAGCCAGAACATCTAAGAACATATATTGGAGTTAAAAAGAAAGAATGGGAATAATTCACCAACATGCTGTCAACAGGATTCCATAGGAACTATTTCTTATGTTAAAGGTTCAATATGGAAGATTTGCGCATGCTCGTGTACTTGTGTAAAGTTTGTCTTGGAGTCTGTTTTGTGACGTTTGTTGACGTTAGCTAACAAAGCTAATGACTGTGTTGATTGTCATCTGTGCTAACAGCCTAAACACCGATTTCCATGTAGTAGATTTGTTTTGCTGCGAAAATCCTTACTCTTGCTCCTGAGTCCTTCGGTGCTTCTCTTCTGCTCATCTACAACTGCAACAGTAGCTAAGGTTAGCTTAGATGTTCAGTCAGCAAATGTGAAAAACCAACCAGCTCCCAGCACAGTTCCAGCATAAACTTGAATGACCTAAACTATACTTTAACATATTGACTGTACAAGAAATTAGTCTGAACTCTTCATCCTGAAATGTAAGGAGCTAATTTTATTGGCTAATATGGGCCTATCATAGATACACTCCCTAATATCGGTATCTGCAAAAATCCAGGATTGGTCAGGCTACAAATGTTAGTTCATCATTTGTTTTATGTATAATTTCAAACATAGACATAATCTAATAATAAGCAATCTGCAACTTCAGTGTTAAATGTCACATACTGAACCTTTAAGCTGCGTTCGTTTGACTGGTTTGAAGTGGTGGGACTTCAACTCTTCTGAGAGAAAATTACAGAACTATGCAGTATTGAACATTTTGCATCATTATGCATTTCAGCTACGCAAAAGCACACACATGAATATGACAATGAGTTAATAATCTGCATAATCAACATGCATTTTTAGCATTTCACGTGATCGCGATGGACCCGGCTCACATTGGTTTCTCGCCGGTGCGGCTCCTTCGGTAACAGCCTGGGAGTGTGTTTACCTGCGTGAGTGACGACGATGCACATCTGAGAGCGTGTGCTTGTAGTTTGGTTAGTCATTGTTGTGTGTGTCTGTGCGTGAGATACTCTGTGTTATGTCATGCACCTCCCCCAACGTCTCGCATCTTATCTGTTACGTCACGTCTCCATGGTAACCTCAGCAGTGGTAATGCATTCTGCTTCACTGGACCACCAGTTACCAAAAACACTCTGTGTGTGTGCGCGGCTCACGTAGGTGAATGTGTGTGTGCTGTCTAAAGAAGCACACGCTCAACTTACAAGAGATGGAGAGGATTCCTGTGGAGGGCGCTGAGTTTTTCAAGCTTCAAACTTATTATTCAGTGTCTTCTGCTAATGTCACAGACACACAAACATGCACACATGTACACAAACATGCACTCATACAACACAGTGGCTAAGGGGAAGAGCATACAGTAAGAGGGCAGAAGGCATCACAGCTGTATATAAGCTTTGGTAGTGATGCAGTTTGTCAGATTTCACCCTTTGGTCGTCTTTGTTGAACTATACACACAGCTGTGCATGTTGTTTATTTTAAGAGAAAATGCATTTTTTCCATCAGGGGTTCACCCAAATGACAAAAACACATACATTAAAAAAAGAGAAATAAACAAAGGAAAGTTATTTATCTCAGTATGTAACAAGACATATTGAGTATTAGCTGTCACAAGCGAATCTCTGATGACAAGGTAGCAACCGTCGCTTCAGTAGCCATGAGCGGTTCAAAAACACTGTGAATCGTGGCTCCAAATGGGAACTATTAGAAGACAAGTGTGCATCTGAAGAAGTGGATGACAGTGGACTGAGCATAAGTGCTGGTAGGTAATTCAACAGTGACAACAGAGTTCTGCCCAGGCCGCAGTGTGGGGTAAGATTCTTAGCAATGAATCCATGAAACCATCTCATAGACGAAGTGGATTTTTTTCTCCAAAAATGTGACAGACTGACGCTGACCTTTATACTGCATGGTGGTAGCGCACAACAGTCAACAATAAATAATATTCTTCTAAGTAAAAATTCCAGCCTGAACTGCGTGTAGCTGAATATGCTAGGCTTACACGACTGTAACCCCCCTTTGAGATTGGGTGAGGAGTTCAGTCGGTAGAGCTGCTGTTCCTCCACATCGACAGGAACCAGTTGAGGTGGTTCATCTGGTTCGGATGCCTCCTGGACGCCTCCCTGATGAGGTGTTTCAGGCCTGTCCAACCAGGAGGAGACCCCGAGGCAAACCCAGGAGACGCTGGTGAGACTATGGGAGCTTCTCCTTCAAGGATTCATTTACATAAAGCTATGTCGTCAGATTTCACCAGAGGACTGTTCCAGTGTCCAGAATCCTTCAAGGGACTGAGTCCTTCCTTTGGAGAATTTCCAAGGATGCTTCTGTGGATCCTTCAAATCCTGTTTAAGCTCCCACAAACAAGTCTTTTAAAAATGCCGCTAAACCGCAAATAACAACCGCAAATAAAACCTCAATGAAGAAGAATAAACAGCCGGTCGCTTTGCCAGTGAAACATGCATTTAAATATAATTATTGATCAAGGCAAGTATATATTTACATTATAGAGCACATTTCATACACAAAGGCAACTCAGTGTGCTTATAAGGAAATAAATGAAACATCCAGAGGAAAATAAAATAATAAAAGATACACATGTTGAGAAAAGAAAATGCAAAATACATAAAATCATAATAAAAGAGAGTAATATAATTAAAGAATTATTAAAATGATTAAAAGAAGGTACAGTTCTCCAGAATTTAATAACAGTAAGTCATACAGCATAATACAAATTAATTAAGAGTTCAATCATCAGCACATGAAAAGAGAAATGTTTTTAATTGGACTTAATTAAAATTATTGGTCAAAATAATAAACTGCACAGCAGCACTGAGCGATATGACCAAAATGTCGTATCTAGATATCGTATCAATTCATATCCAGATAATGAGATATTTTCTGTAAATTTAATGATATAGGCTTGACAAAAGCAAACCTATATGCATCGCTTGCCTCAAATGTAAAATATGTACAAACAGTGCCCACGCTGTTTTCTATGTCGATCAGGGAGGCTTTACACTTGCCATCTTTAATGAGGTAATTCTTTGACTTTTGCGTGTGGATTTACCATCGATTGTATCATGAGGACACAGGGTAGTTGCATGAGCTTGGATCTGATGGATACCGTTTTATTATTTTTTTGTACATTGTGCAGTCATTTGGGCCATTGTTCATATAAAGTATTGATTAGTGCAGCTTTAATGCTTTGATGGCAATGACAAGTACAACAGAGACAGAGTGAGGTGGCTACATGTTGGTGAAATGTGTATGTTGCTGGATTTCACTCGTATCTCGCACAGACTGGAGTCAGAATGAGCTGTACCTGCAGGAAATTACCCACCTCATCAGATCTAGGCCAGATGTGTGTGTGTGTGTGTGTGTGTGTGTGT
>JAPQRN010022184.1:7919-22751 GCA_037367275.1 Coranthus polyacanthus | reverse complement strand
CATAAATATGACCTTGATCTTGTAGAATCTGTGTCATGTTGATAAGATAGTCGCCTCACTGAAGTAAAGCCAGCTGATTCTGAAAGTGTGAAAGAAAGATCCTCAACCCTCTGGTCCATGAAATTAATTTGCGGCACGCTGACAATAACCCGACCATGGACCACTAGAGTCTGCCTGCTCAAGTCTCTGGGCTGGGGAACTATTGCATAAGCTGCATCTGGGTTGAAATTCCACGCTTACAATTCCATGTGTTTTCAAGTTCTATTAAATGATGCATTCCATCTGATCAGTAGAAAAGTGAGACATCGTGGAAAGCATGCAATAATGTGAAGTATTATTATAACAGTTTAAACTGGAAAGAAATAATGACTTGACATTTATCTTGATAATCATCTGTATCGGCTGATGTGAAAACCTACATCATGGTCACATTTTTGGCCATACACTTATAACCAGCAACATCATTTGGATCCGCTCATACAGCGGGAAAAACAGACACACAGTAAACAAACAGTGTTGCAGAGAGATGCTGGGAGTAGATGAGTAGGAGTGTTCTGTAGACTGCATGAATCACAAAACTGATGGGTGGAAAATGTTCAGTTTCCCAAGAGGCATCTCCTCCAGTCCAGAGTACATACAGTAATTATTTGCATCCAGAGATTTAAGGTTGTGTTGTACAACAACAGGATAAAATAGACGGAGAGAGGGTGAAGTAGCTCTTATTTAGTAGCTTACAACCATGTCTCAGAAGAAGCCAAAAGTATAGTGGCATTTTGAAGGACGACCCTAACAAAATTGAAAGGTACGCGTATGCAAGAGTGAGCTTATCATTTAACAGTGCCGACCAATACAGCAAAGATGAAGTGCATACACACGATTCTATTTTTATAAATCTCAGATCTAAGTCACTGTACACACATGCGCAAGCCTGTTTTTCACACCTGCCATTAACCATAAATGGATACAAACGCTGCCTCGATGAATCATTTTCACTAGAAATCATTTGAAATGGAGGAGAGTGTGAAATCGAAATGAAAAGCTGCTGACTTAGATGGTGAGTTAGGCTATCGGCACTGTCAGTTCAGAGGAAAGGACCTGGCAAAGGTGAAGAAGAAAAAAAAAGAAATGTCAGACTATAAGCGAGGGACAAAAAAAAAAAAAGCTCATTATATGAGTGCCTATAGAGAGAGCAGAAGGCCAAAGGGATCATTCATCATTAAGCAAACACAGCACAACACAGCTTTATAATGATGTCGATGTAGGGTCAGGCGTTGTTTACGTGAAGCTTGGTGACAACTATCATTTAACTGCGATTCAACTTTGATCAAATACATGACTTTCTGATTAGAGTTCTGATAATAAAACTTAATAAGACAAAAAAGAAACTGAGCAATTCACACATAAAGAGTTCCCTGAAGTGAAAGAAATATTAAAAGTTATTAAACTCTGTATTGATAATAGCATTAAAGTGACACTATATATAAGGTGACTTGCTGACCTGCAGCTGATCACCTAAATCAATGTGACTGCAGCAAATCACTGAATATGCATGTTCACGTATCTGAGCTACAGTAGCAGGTTCTCTTAGATTCGCATAAGGACTAGAGACATAAGCAGTGTGTCTTTATTTCACTGATGGTGAAGCAAGAATACAGCCAGCGATGCCAATCAGCTAATGTACAGACTGTAAATCTGGAGCTGGAGCCAGCACACGGTTAGCTTACGCCTGGTCCGCATGTAGAGGACTGACGAATCTTAACCCGTTTTAAAAACGCGGAAGACCTCAGACATAGGATTCAGCTGATCTATCGCATTTTTATCGGACCAGATGATTCAGTCAAGACATAGAACGATTGCTGGGATTAAACAGTGTCGTCACCTGGCTGTGTGTGCTACGCATGTTTTACACCAAAAACAATATATGAGACACCAACGGATCAAGGTCGTGGTTTCACTTTGTAGTGTGACGCTGAGTGGATGCTCCTTTTACGCCCAATTATGACCCATTCACCTGTTACCAATTAACCTGCTAATTGTGGAATCTTCCAGAACAGTGATACTTGTATGTTCTATTAACTTTTATCAGTTAAATAAAGGCTCATACTAGCAAACAACAGATTAGAGTTTTTATTGCATTTTAGAAAATGTCCCATCTCTTCTGGAAACAGGTTTTTTGCACTTTTCTCTTAACAGCTTAACACTACATCTAACCTGTGAGGAAGAAAGTTATCTAATCACGACAATTAGATCAATGTCTCCAATGAATGTAAGAAGAAAATACCCTGAAGATACAAAAGCGTACATCAGTGTCAGTGTACTTAGTATTATTAAGTAATAATACTAAGTATTATTAGTATTATTAAAATTAGAAAGGATCTAATTTTAAGTCAAGATTTCATTTGCCATTCTCCATCTGCAGATTTACATTAGAAAAGCTCCTCTCCTGCATCTGTGAACCTGAGTTGAAGCGGCATGTCAGAAAGTTTGTTTTCACTGCATTATGAAATCCTGGACTGGTGAAACAAGGCGTGCATATTGATGCAACAGGAGGATCCCAGTCTTTCTGTCTTCACAGCAGGACTGACATAAAAAAACACCTTGAAATGCAAGACTACTAGAGCCCAGAGGTGGTTATCAAATCTAAGAATGCCAAATCAATATTTCAGCAGAAAGTTCTTCTCTAGGTTTTTTTCTTAAGGAAAAAAAGACTCAGACTGAGAAAAGTCTCAAAAGCACAGGGGAGCGTCCCTGCAGTCTGAGATGGACTATGTGTTTGATGTTGCTCCATCAATTAAGACACACAGCTGTTCGTTTCCTCAGTTTCTTCTTCTTATTTCAGCCAGAGCAGTGCTGGAGATCATAGTGCTACTTGAACATGTGCTATTCACCGAACAAATCTCAGAGCTGCCGTTCATTTTCTTTTGCCAGATCACTGTCCAGCTGGAAAACAAACTTACATCGTCCTCAACTGTTCTTGGAATCCAGCTGTACTGGACCCCAACCTCAGTCACTTCAGTGCCAGGACCCTGAGTGCACTTCATGTCTTCAGACTTCAGACCCAATCATCAAAGCTTTAATGTGAAAGCGGCAAGAAGCCTGTGTTTTTTATTAACCTCTTAAGATCCACCAGGTCCCTGGTGACCCATTTAAGGGTTAGGGTTTATGTCGGGGTTGATGTAATGTAGTTTAGACTGTGTTTCAGCCACATGACAAACACAGACACTAGAATAAAGTCTAACACTGCTTTTCCACTGACAGTATCAGCTCAACTCGCCTCAACTCTGCACACCCTTTTTTGCATTTCCATTACGTGAGAGCAGGTACCATCCGACACTATCAGGCACTATTTTAGTACCACCTTCTCTGAAATTCCAAGCAAGCTGATGCTGAACATGATGTGAAACCATGCAGATCACAGATTGGTCAACCCAGAATCACTGCCACATCAATACATACTGTATGTGCATCATCATGTAGTGATGCGAGACAGCAGGAACTCTCCCATAATGTCGTAGCAAATTTTCAAGTAGGCTCTATCTTGATAAATAAACCACAGATTTGAAGTCTAAACAAGTATATTCTTGCCTGACAAAATCTTAAAACTTTTGCTGTGTTGCCCCTCGTGGCTGCAGTCTCGCTGAAGACGACGTCACAACCTGTTTATGTAGCATCACTATGACGACCAGCCATGCTGAGGAGGTGCTATACCTGCAGTGGAAATGCAATGTGCAGGTACCTCAACTAAGCAAAGTCAAGTAAAGTCGTGGTGAGATGAGCTGATGCCGTCAGTGGAAAATTGGAAAAATAAATGCATTTTGGCCTTATCTTTGATAACTCAAACAGTAACCCTAAACCAAAGTTCCATGAAAAGGGTGGATGTTAAAAGTTTAAAATAAATACCACAACCAGCCATGAAAAATAAAGAATATACTGGCCCTCATTTATCAAGCTCTCATAGAAGCCAGCACAGATTTGTGCGCACAGATCATCTAAGGACAGTGTTCGTGTGTGATTCATCACCAATTTCAGCGAATGAATCGACAGTCATCGATAAATGCTGAAATCAGTCGACATGTAAATATCACGCCCCTACTTATTCTGCTCCTGCCCCTTGAGTTTACGACATGGAGATACGGGATACGACCAAGAAGAGAAACTTCTCTGACCTCGAAATGGAAAATATAGAGGAGGAACCAATCAACCTGAAAAGCAGCATCAAAGAAAGTCAATAAACTGCAGCGTGAAAAGAAATCACCGCTGTGGCCAATAGTGCTCCCGTCAACAAGTAAACTCCAGCTGAGGTTTGAATATTTAATTTATACCTACGTGATATGGGGCCTATTCTGCATATAATAGTAGGACTAACACAATGCTGATATCTGAGAGATGATGTCGTAAATCTTTCCATATAGGTGAGGGAACAATGGTCAGACCTCAAACTCGCCACTAAAAGGTGTGTTGTGGAGGAGGCCAGCCTTAAACCGATCCAGACTGAGACATAAACCGGTCTGGAGCTGGTCCCACAGAGTCAGGAAACCAGAGCACGTGTCCTCTGCCCTGTGTTATAATACGGGACCCATGTCATAAAATTTTATCACAGGCAACATGTTTTTAGGTAATGAATATGTGACTGCACATGTTTACATGCCAGTCACAATACATCAGCCAGTTTTATTCTGCTGCACCACACGTCCACACTGACTCCAGTCTTACGTACATGGGCTGAGACCTGTCGTGAAATCCGAGCGTAGCCTCCACTCACGATCAGATTGATAAATGCTGAACTTTGAGTGAGAATGAGCATAAGCCCAGTTTTCTGACCGTTCCGTCTGTTTCTGTACATTCGTTTGATAAATGAGGGCCATAGCGTTTTATGATGTATTCCATTGTCTTGAAAAAATATATAAAGCCACAACTTTAAAGTGCTCCCCTACTGTAAGCATTTACCAAACATGTCAGTACGCTGACACCTCTTTTTTATCACACCTAGGCATGCAAAATTGCATAAGTATAGATTTAAAAAGCCAGACATTAGTCAACAGGACCCTGGTTAAGATTTATTTTAAGCCAAGCTGAACCCGACATCTGTCAAACTGTAAAACCAGTAAAAGTGTGAACATAAGGAGAGCGTATGGGTGTTAGGTTGGCTACGATCAGCTCTGCCTGACTCATTACTCATAGTCACGTCCTCAGCCTCTTTTCTTTTAAAGGCTGATGTTTTGGTGCTTTTGTCTTACAGTGTGGAGAGACAGTACAGTAGGAATCGAAACCTCTTTAAGACGCCTGCAACAATTATCTGAGTGTTATCGAAGACGGCTGAAATGCGTGGTAGTTATTCTCTTAATGTGTCTCGCGTTGCCATTAAATAGACACGTGCAACATTTGGATAATACTGTATTGGTTCATTTTAGCTGCATGTGGTATAAAGACGTGAACAGATCAGGCACACAGATTAAAATAGTGATGATCGACTGATAAAAAAGAGTTTTGAATTAATTTGATTGATTTAGAAGAGGTAGATAAAGGGATAGGCTGATTAAAACCCACAATGCTCTGAATACGAAGTGTAACGTCACCATTATATTCACATGGTCTGAACTGCAGAGGTGTGGAATAACTAAACAAATACTTTGTTGCTGTACTTAGTTATAGGGTATTTTTTACTTTACTTAAGTATTCATTTTTCTTTTTATTGTCTTTTTACTTTTAGTCCCTACATTTTATCACAAATATCTATACTTTCTACTCCTTACATTTTCAAAAACAGGCTCTTACTTTAGTTTTAATGCCTTTTGAAGGGAATTATCAATTATTTTTATTTTGCATCATTGTGCACCTTCACAACACCAAGACTGATTACAAACCAAAATGGATGGAACAATAACACATGGAAAAGACAATCCCTTGATGTATCCATGAGTGAATATCACACACAACGAACATAACGGGATGAAAACAACGTGAAAGTTGAAAATCTTGTAAATGATGTAATAAGATGTAACAAAATGAAATGAAAGTTTCTGATTTCATGATTTAGTGCTTTTGTGTTCGTGAAATGAACGCTATCAGGGTGAACGAATGAAATGAGAGCAATCAAGGCAAAAACAAAGCAAAACACATAAAAGGCAGGGAGACGGGGGGTGAAGAAGAAACTATAATTACTCCCTCGCTGTTGTATGTTTCTATACCAACCAGTCAAGTTGTAGTTTACGTCCATGTCTGTCCAGACTTATATAATAAATGTAGTGAAGACTTTGAAGGAATTTAATGAAAGAATCATTTCCACTGAGAAACATGCAGTCTGTACTTAAGACTTTTACAGAGGAGTATGGTGCCAGAAAAGTGGTCTGGAAGAACATTATGATGTAACAACAAAGTTGACCCTTGACCTTTTGTATTTATAAAATGTCATTACTTACTTACTGTTACTCATTTGTGTGAAATGTTGTCATACTTAACGTATGAATTCTTGAGTTATGGCCATAAATGTGCTTTGTGGCCTTCAGTTGCAGCTCTTTGGCCACTGAACTCTAATCAGTCACCGTGGACATTCGTGACTAATTTGAAGAAACTGTCAAGGCGTTCCCGAGATGTCACAATCGCAACAATGGAACAGATGGATGAACACCGTCACGCATAGGAAACCTGAAAATATGCTTTTTAGCGTTTTTTTCCTGTTACAAACTATTGTTATTATATCAGCCTTTAAAAATCCACTATCAGTCGACCTTTAAAAATGTCAAAATGTTGCAGAGCAAGTGAAGGAAACAAGAACAAGATCATTGATTAGCAAACTTACGAGACCAAAAAGATAGAAAGATAATAATTTAGAAGGAGCTCTAGTGTTAGAGAATTGTTGTACGGCGCTTTGCTCTCACACACATGGCCTGTTATCTGCACACAACAGGACTTGTTTGATTCCAACGAGCCTACACAATGTTTCTTCTATTTCTTTAGTTTTTACAGTAAGCAATTGTACGTATCTACCTGGACCTTGGTATGAAGTCTGAGCATTAAACATTCATTCATTGTGTGACCAAACAAATAACATTTGGTTGTATCAGTCCAAATTTCAGACCTTTAAAAAAAACTGTTCAATTCAATTCAATCACAGCGGTATGAAAGCATCTGAGAGACTACAAGGTCAGTCATAGTGTGCAGCTCCGTGTGCATCTTGATCATTTTGCAAAGGGGAAAAAAAAAAACAACAATCATCTCATTTGTCATCACGTTGTAAACTCCACCCAGGCATGAAATCCAAAGCCCATCGCTGACAATGCAATATACATTAACCAATGCTGATATTAATTCGTATGGAAACAAGATACAGTGCAATGACACACTTCAGCAGATCAAACAGCATTAGCATCCTGCATGTTGTGCACATCACATTATGTTGCTGTCTTCACAGTGTGAAACCCATTCCAGAAAAGGACCAAACAACATGGAAATGAGCTTGTGCACTGACCCGTGGCTGCGCTTGATAGGAACACGTCCAGTAATAAAAGACTGAATATAAACATAAAAACATCCAGAACAAAATCCATCAGCTGGCCACATCTGATTACCTTTCAAATGATCTTGTAACATTTAATGGGGACAGTAGTTTATCTTACACAGAGAAACTGAACAGTGGAAACATGACTATTAAACACTGACTCTATTGAAGCCTCAACTTTTATTACAGCCCTGTTGTTGCAAGTGTGATGAAATAATCGGTACATCAAAGAGCGGCTGAAATTGAGAGACAAAATCTAGCGGAAAATGTTTAAGCTTTGCCTTTTCATCTAATATTGAATGTTTCTGTTATTTTGTTCAGTAGCGCTGACTCTCGCCGTGTTCTCTTCTTCACCTTCAGTCAGTTTGAATCAAACCATATTGTGTTTTTCCCTTTCGGTGCAGCTGTGAAAACAGTAGTCGTACTCGGGTGGCGACCAAAACAACCGCACCGTGACCCTTCAGAGGAGGCGGTCTCGGTCTGGTCCCGAACAAACCCATTTGTGATATGATCTGACCTCAATCCAACCCACCTGCCAGATGTACTGGGCAAGTTTGAGCTTAACGGCAGCTGTAGGAAGATGTGCTTTGCATTCTGGGATGTGGCAGAGTGTACAAACTATAGCAGCTTGAGTAGCAGTAGTCGTAGCAGCTAGCAGCTCCGTGTTAAAGGTTCAGTATGTAAGATTTGCACGTGCTTGCGCGCTTAAGTGAACTTTGTGTCGGAGCCGGTTGTTTGTTGGCGATATTTCTAAGCTAACGGTAGCTTAGGACCTGCGTCCTCTACGTAGAAATCAGTTATCGTGAATGTAGGCAAGCGTGGACAATAGTAGACAGTTGTTAGCTTAGAAGTAGAAGCAAATTTTACACACTGACCCTGTAAATTACAAGCGATGTTTAGTATGTACTAGTCCAGAGAACATTGGACATTCCTCCTACATTTACTTTCTTAATCGCCCGCCCCCAAATGAAATGTAACGCTTCACTTTGATTCGCTTTTCCACTGTGCGAAAAGAAACCGAACCAATTGGAAAAAGAAAAACCAACTGTAAGCGTGAAAACGTCCCTAGTTTTATTCAGCCTGTCAGGTGCATAATGGCTTCTGTGTTTAAAAGAAAAAACACTGAGAAGAATAGGTAGCCTATTCAGGAGCTTACTGTGTAATCCCCAGAAGAAGCCGCTCTCAACTTCCAAGACGTCTTAAGAAGACGCATTCAGGTGATTCCCATAAAAGCATCACTGTGTTCACTGTCTGCAGGCGGCAAATGAATAAAATTAAACTCGAGAGGGAGAGTGAAATGCAAATAAGAAAAATACTGTGCATATACGAGGAAAAAGTGGAAGAAATGAGTGAACAGAGAAAAACTTGAAACGATTAGATCTCTGAAATATTACTTTTGTGGTTTTTAATATTGTTCGGTGAAGAGTACATTATTAATCCAAAAAAGAAACAAATACAGTTACATGCTCCATCATCTACATTAAATACATTAACTACCTTGAATATAAAGAATAAAACTAAAATTAGAATAGAGACTAGATCTGCTATAACAGAGATCAGACTGAACTGACCATTTTTTACCTGATTGACCTGATTTGATAGAAATAAAAAGTATCTTGCGATGTAGGAAACTACTTATTGTCATGTTACTGTAGCTTAGCTGCTACTTCTCTCAGGTGGTAACTTCAGTGAAGCTCCGTTCGGTGTGAAGTAACTGGTAGCTGAGCTCACTACGTTTTCCAAGTAGCTTTGCCAACACTGAGGATACTGCCGTTTTGCTGGTCATTGTGCTGCCTGTATCCACTCTTGTCTCCTTAAAGGCTCAGTTTTTCAGCTCCACGACAAACATTGTGAGTTTTTTGACTCTGGTGGTAGTGCATCCTGGCATACAGCAGCTTTTCTGCAGTGTGTTCTGCAGTCAGTAGAGAACCTCCCTCCCACCATCAGACTGGACAAGCCAACAAGAACAACTTTGCTGACTTACTGTATCTGCTGTGTTTATTTACTCTATTATAGCTCTATAGCTGTGCTACTCTGGACCCTTTTTCCCATTAAATATTTAAAATGAACTGTGTGTATGCGAGCTGCATTGCCTTTTTATTTTGAATTTAAAGCTGGAATACAGGAAAAATATGTACTCAATATCAACTAACCTCTTGTCAGTCCTCATAATATTACTGCAGTAACAACTGGGCCAAATTCTTTTTTCATGGGCCTGAAAAAGCCATTTAGGACCTTGAGTTTAGACTATCTTAGTTTATGGATGAACTTAAAAAACAGACACACTGTTCCTCTGTTGCATGTCTGTGTATGTGTGATTACATCCAGCATATTTAAAGAAACACGGAAATATTCAAACTAGGTACTGAACATAGTACGTTTGATTAAAATCCTGTTTAGCAGAAGAAAACGATACGGGAATGAAAGGAGCATGACTTGAAAATGTGAGAGTGTTATAAAAAGAGAAATAAGAGGATTCATATTTCCAGTAAGAATTTCATACAGGAGATCATATATCCTCCACAAAAGGAAACATGTCACTAAGCAGGATTTAGCTTCTCATTTTCTATGGTTAGAAGAGAGTGATTAGTGTCAGCAAGATGAGTCTGGGACTGTGTGAAATGTGCTTACAGTTTGATAGATATAATGGGACATTAATATATGACCATTTAATTGATCAAATGTAACATTTGTCTTTCAGTCAGCCGCATTTGAACTCCAGAAGTATCACCTGAGTCCAAGGTAAGGCGACGAACGACGTGGACTGGTTTTGTTGGTAAGTTTAGTTTCATCTCAATAAATGCTTTGGTTAACGAGTTAATGTTCGTTTTTCTTGCTATTCCGTTATTGCAGTTGTTATTACTGTTATTACTCTGGTAGGATTATCCTTTTATCATTCTGTTGTTTTGCAGTTGTTTTTACAATCGTCATGCCAACAAAGTGAAATCTGAACCTGGTTGCAGTTTGAGTCTGCGTCTTCCCTCTCTGCTACAAATCCTGACACACACGTTGTCCTTCACTACATCATCATTATCATTTTATATATGATTTACTTTTTATTGTTTGTTTTTTTTTTTTACACAATAATTGTCCATTGTCATATAAGGCCGGAAACAAACGGTCTAAAATTCCACCGTTGTGTGGTGTGACATGACATCTGTTCCACACAGTGTGATTGATTAATGGCTTTATTTGCTGTGGAAAAACTCTGAAAATCAACCTTGTTCTGAAAAAGGTTGCTTTTTCACTGTGGTGGATTAATTCATGCAAAAAAAAAACCCAACGCCCTAGACTGTCTTCATAGAAATACCTTAGATGACTTCATACTAACCGAATATAAGATAATACTGAAATCGAAGCTGTTGCCACTAATTTTCTCCATCTTCAACATCAAAACATTATATCCTAGTAGCTTAATTGCTCACTGACTGGATGCAAACATTTGCTGTAGCTTAAAATAAAATTTGACATTTTGTTAAATATTTGCTTTCAGATTCATAGGTACAGATATGTAGGTAAAGCAAAACAAAACACAAAGCCATTCATCTTACTCTTGAGAAAATGAAAATTAAACTCTAACTTCCCACACCTATATTACCACTACAATAAAAACAGCCTCTTTAATAAAAACAATACCTGTAACAGTGCCAGGTTTTGATTAGTATTCACCCTGACGCTCTCACGCTCCGATTAGCTTCCAACCAGGAGCAAAATAAATGCGGAGATATTACAGAAAACACTCAAGGCATGTGCATGCACCATACATGGAAGGTTTTGAGTCACAGTTGTCTCCATGAGCACTTAACATGTGAAGATGTCCTCGAAAAATTGTGTTTTCCAGTCACAGTAGATTCCAGCTCTGATTTGAAGAATAAAAATTCACGTAAAAATAAAAAGACACCACCTTACACGAACAAATGTTCTTTCCTTCCTTCTTCTTCGTTTAAGAGCCATTTAAAGATGCAGCCTCGGAGATTAACCTTTTGAAGAAGTGATTATAAATTAAACATACCGTCCTTTGTCTTTTTCTTGTCTCATCTGCAAAGTAAGTAACGTAAAGACTGTGAGAGCTCTGGATTGGCAATTGAGTTAGACGAGCTCACCGTTTTGTGAAGTTTGCACAGCTGAGTCATATGACTTCATTTTCCTCCTCTGGCACTTTATTAAATCTGAAGACTCAAATGACCTAAAATGCCCCTTTAAATCACATTCCCAGCCATAACAGGCCAATTTCATACACATAAACCAGTGCAGCTCCACACAATCTACTGTCAGGTGGAGGAAATAGAGGCCACAGCAGATTCCAACAACAGAAAGGCAGACGGGCAGGTAGGCAGACAGATTAGCATCAGGAGGGTTTGACCTTAGCAGCAGGAGAGGCAGATGAAAAGATGGATGGTCTCCTTGCATTGATCTCAGTCTTAGAAAGATGAGAATCTCTTTAGGGGAAAAAGACAGCACCATGTGTGAAGATGATTGAGATGATGACTTAACCATTTTTCTTTTTCACGAGCATGTCCCCATTCTTCAGCCCACTGACAAGTGTGACTTTATCATTCCTCATTGCTGTTTAAGCTTGTACAGACACAACGCATGGTATTATTAATATCAAACAATAACTGTGGATAAAAAAAATTATACCCAAAACTGATTTTTTGCTACTGAGCCTTTACACTCCTGACATGCAAGTCCTGTGTTGACTTTCTTTTTAGTGTTGGTTTGATCTTCACCAAATATAACACCTGTTTAAGTTGTTCATTATATAAAAAAAGATTATAGAAATAACTTTAAGACTAGAAGTATTTTTGGGCTAATGTGTTCATTCTGGACAGAGGCAGGCTAGCTTTCCCTCTGCTATCAGTCCGTACGCAAAGCTAAACATGTCCTTTTTAGTTTTGTTTTGGTTCTCTTCAAAAATAATTGCTTTTAGATATACTTATAATACTTACTATAAATATATAACTTTCTTTACCAGCTACTTGCTTTTCAGAGCACTTTTGTTAAAAACTGTCTGTTGTACTACATTCATCTATTTATGTGAGAGCGTATACATTGGACAGCTGTATCAATGTGTCAAAAAAGATGATAAATAAATCAAATCTACAAAAACTGTCTGTTGCTGCCACACACACACCCACAGAACTAAAACAGTGTGCTCAAAAGAGGATAAAACACTTTTTAGTGCCAAGGAAATGGCAAAATCAGGTGAAAATTCACTGTGGCTTTAATGCTACACGTTGCATTTTGACCCATTGTTAATGGAAATAAAACTGGTTAGTGCAGCTTTAGGTTCAGATTAAGGGGGGTTTAGAGGCATCTAACTGCAGAAATGTAACATCATATTCATTATTGTGTTTCATCTATTTGTGTTTTCATGAGTGTATAATCACACAAAAATACAAACCTTTGTTTTTTTGTTTTTTTTCCGTTAAAATGAGCCATTTTTTATCCAGAGAGGGAGCGGTCATCACCACCGCGTTATACCACCAAGTTCATACAGAAGTTCAGAATGAACTCACTTTTTACATTTTATAGCAGGTGGGATCACCATCACCACTATGTTTGAGTGTGGAGCAAAGTTAATGTCCCCTAAACTAAAAAGCCCAGCGTAGACAAACAAAACACAAGCCCTAACAAACACCTTTTGTGGTTTTGGGGGAGGACGAGGTGAGGGGTATTCAGTTGGTTGCAATCTGAAACTTCACCACTAGATGCCACGTCACCTAAGACCTCTTGAGATCCCGCACCCTCATATGAGGACATTACATTTTTGCTGTTCTGCACCATGAAACTTCATTTGTAAGAATGTTGACCCATTGTCTTCATCCGAGGACCCTGCCTGCACCATCTAGTGGTCTCATAACGAAATTACTCATTTGGGAAAAAACAAGATGGCGGGAATCACAGCAAAAGTTTTCTACAGCAGCTCCCGACAGAAATATGGACAAGGTAAAAATCCTTCTTGAATTTTATGATTGACACTAGTATATTTATGCACAATAACGTCTGTAGCTTCACTTGGCATGCTTATTTGATAAATTAGATTAATATTAGTAAGCTGTAAACATGACGTACTTCTTTGAGGACATCAGGTCTAGCTTCACTGCAGAAACGTAAAATCTTGCCAAGAACATTTATTTTATTTTTTTTATTTTTAGTAAACATTTTTAGTCAAAATTTCTCATTTCTAATCAAAATAAGTTTTATTACACTTAAAATAAGACTCATCCTTCAAAAAGTAACTTACTTTTAGACAATTAGCAATTGTTTCAAGCTAATTTTCACTAGAAAGAAGTAGAATAATCTGCCAGTGGAGCAAGTTTTTTCTTCCTATTACAAGGAAATTTGTTTGCATTTTTCTGCATTTTTTTGTGCATTTTTAACATTACAGGGAGAATGTCCTTTTCGAGAGCTGAACGCAATGCAATCGCAGACGACTCTGAGATCGAAGATTTGTCAGATGGTGAAGAGAATGATGCTGCTGTGGATGAAATTGTTCCATGTGAAGCAAAATGTTGAGTATATTGTTAAGTAAAATGTATTATATTTTTATTATTAGAACCTGACCAGGATGTGCAAGGATGCAGGGCAGGACCAAGAAATGGAAATAGAGAGTACTGGAAGTCTGCTCCATTCAACCCTATCTTAGTCCCATTTCAGGGAGCTGATGAACAACAAGACGAGAGAGCAGATTTGTCGCCGGTGCAGTACATGGAGCAGTACATTGACATAGAACTGATGAAACTCTTTGCCGACTGTACAAATTCTATGTCATTAGCTAAAAATGGGAGATCTCTCAACACATCGGTTAAAGAGATGTACCACTTTTTTGGAGCTTTTGATGTCCTGCATCCCTTACCCACAAACCCGCATGTTCTGGTCCACTAGCCTGAGAATCCCTGCCATTAGTGACACAATGAGAGGCAACCATTTCTCCGAGCTGAGGAGCCATCTGAAGGTAGTAATTGATGACGATGTTCCCAAAGACAGGAAAACAGACAAATTCTGGAAGGTGAGGCCTTTCATGAATTGCATACTCAAAGGCTGCCACGCTCAGGCTCGACCAGAATCCGTATCAACAGATGAGCAGATGATACCATTCACTGGAGCCTGTCCATTCCGCCAGTATGTGCTGCTAAAGCCAAATCCAGTTGGCATGAAGAACTTTGTCCTGGCATCAGCAGATGGCATCGTTCTGGACTTTGAAGTGTACCAAGGTTCAAAGTCACTGGCTGCACAGCTTCCGGACAAACGATTGGGTTTGGGAGCCCTGGTCCTCCAACGCCTGACAACCTGCGACAGGTTCTTCACCACCACATCAGCTGTGGACTCCA
>JAPQRN010022183.1:0-24493 GCA_037367275.1 Coranthus polyacanthus | reverse complement strand
AAAGTATTATGTGGGGTATTGTGTTTAGGGTATTGTGTGTGCTTCCCCATTGAAGCATTTGGAAGAGCAATGCGCTGTTATGCAGATTAGCTTGGATATCTGTGGCTCAGTGTAGATTAGCCTGGATTGGCTGTGTGTTGCCCCTGGAATTGGATGGCTATGTGAAGAAATGTCACACCACGGTTTTAGGCGTCGACCCTCTTGCTTACCAGCTGTGATTTTTCGGTGTGTGCTGACGGAAGTCTCCGAGCCCTCCGAGGACCATGACCGCCAAAAGCTGTCAGTGAACGGCTTGTGTAAGCAGCAGAGATGTGTTTGATGTGGAGCAGTGTACGACTCCCAGTGGGCTTGCATCAGGCGCTGATTGACAGGGAGTCTCAGTCCCTCTTCATAGTGTACTTCAGAGGCCTCTTACCCACCCACCCACCTACCCACCCCGCTGACTTGCTCTTTATGCTTTGTGGATTAACGATGGATCTTTGGCAGGATCAGTGCTCTGGAAGGTACAGCAGCTGCCCTAAAGAGAGACAAATGGAGGAGACTGGTTTGGCCCCCGACAGTCCTCACGCACGTTTGATCACAGCCGTGTCTTATCAGCGCAGCCTGATCTGCCAACCACACACAACCTACTCCTCTGCTTCGTTGCTTTGTTTTTCCCCTCCAGATCAATACATTAACCTTTCTCATCCTTAAACCCCTCCCCTCTTCAGGTTTTGTTCTAAATCACTGTCAGATTGTTTTCCTCCATCTTTCTGTTTACAAGTTCTTTCTCTCTATCATTGCCTCTTTTGTTTCTACTTTTTCACATATGGCATGGTAATTGTATCAACTTTATCAACCTCCCACCCTTCTTCCCTCTCCTCCGTGGGAATGAAAAGCAAGAATAGACATAGTCAGCTGATATGCCTGTTTCAACATGTGCACCAATCTGTTTTAAATCCTCTCCCGCTGTCTATTCTGGCCCTGCTTTTTTTCTCTCCATCCTTTTCATCAATACTGTCCTGCTTTTTCCTTCATGCTTTCTACCTCATCCTACCTCCCTTTGCCCTCTTTTTATCTCCTGCCTTTCCTTTTCCCCGTCTCACAATCTCTGTTATCATTCTCTGTCTTGCCTCTCTCTCCTCATCTCCGCTTCTATTCTCTCTCTTTTTCAATCCCTTGCTTTTTACTTCCTACACCATCTTGCTCTCCAACGCGACTGATCGATGTCTCCTCACCCATCCCCCACCTTCACAGCCCCCCAATCATATCTTTTGAACAAGTGCTGATTAATGACATACACAGACTGATGAATAATTCACCAAAGGAGTGAGCGAGAAAGGAGAGGCAAGACAGGCAAGAGAAGGGGGAGACGGAGCGAGAAGGTAGGGGTAACAAACAAAGAGACAGTCACTGAGGAGAGGAATAAAGTCAAAGCATGCAGAGGCACACAGCATGGGAAAAGAAATGACAGCAAGGAATGAGGGGTGTTTGAGGGGATTATAAAGAGGAGAGAGTGAAAGAAAAAGAGAGGGAGGGCGGGAGGAGACAGAAAGTGAACCAAATTCCAGAAGATGTACCCCAGGGCTCTGGGATTGGCTGCTGTTGTCTTGTTTTCACTCATTTGCTCTCATTCTTGTTGTCAGCCTATTACAGATAAAATTTAATTCTCTTTTGTTTGATTTAACAGTGTTTATGTCTTTGTCATGCTCATAAAGACATTCTAAATTGACATAAATTCAAGGAACAGAAGGTTAAAGAACAGAGGCCTTTGTGTCGACTTGTGTAAGTGTGTGGTAGGGGGCACAGGCAACAATTTCATTGCATGATAAGACAGTGATCTCATGAAGGTGATGATTAGCCTGCCTACAGACAGGAAGAATTGTTAATTGGTGGCCCTCTGGTATGGATGAAGTCCTACATGGTAAGAAACAGAAATTCTAGTTAGACGCTGCAAGGTGGGGAAGACGTAGATGAAATCTGCACATTGTAATGAGTCTTTTCGGTCTACTTACAAGCTATGAATATTCATGTTCAGGGCTCTGGGCCTATAGTTCTTTGTGGGATATGATTGGTTCTTTTGTCAAAAGAAGACTTCAAATAGTTGTGGCTAGTTATTCATTAATATTCATTGTGTATTTAGTCTATTTATTTATAAAAATTCATTGAATATTTATAATGTATTTACAAATTTATGAATTCATCATGAATTATAGGCTTTGACACGTGCAGCTTTGCACCTCTAAACCATAAACAGAGCTACAACAGTTACAAAGCTCTGGAGCTAATGCCGACTCTCTTTCATTCCTGTTCTCTTTTGACTGAGGCTGGAACTGTCCGACAGTCTGGTGCTGAAACTGCGCTTTTCTTTTATTGTGTACAGTTTCTCATTCGGATGAGTCATACTCCTCCCACCCCAACACCCTCATCTTCTCCCCCTCCACAGCCACCCCCTTAGCCCTCAGATGCAATCCTCGTGCCGTTACAGATTAAAATGTTCATAACCGTAAGGAAATGCATGATGACATTGCATAGAGACATCTCTGTGGGTGTTGGTTATTTTTTTTAATTGTTTGCCTCCTCCTCTTGTTTCCTCTCCTCCCCTAAGATTATCCACTCCACCAACGTTTGCCCCCATTTTAAGCTCAAGATTGAAACGTGGGCTATGAGCTTGAGGCAATGGCTGAATATCAATTTATGCCTAGAGCAGGTTCCCGCTCCTGCTCCATAATGTGTGATTTGTAGATGTTGTGGTGATGCTGTTAATGGTGGGTATGTGTTGAAGGGGAGTGTGGTTTGTTGATCTTGCAGCAGGATACTGTTGATTTGTTAGACATCTGTATAATGTGTTAATGTGCAAATACAGGAAGTGTACTTACAAGGCTGTATAACATTGTCTTCATACTTATTTTAAATGACATTTGCTTCATTCTGTGTAAATAATTATGAAGTTATGGATGAATCTTCTTTTTTACCTTCTTCTCCCTCCTCCCTATGTCTTCCTATGTGTTGTGTAGAGATCTCTGTCAGTCTGCTCTCAGTCATCGTGACATTCTGTGGCATTGTCCTCCTCTCCGTCTCCCTCTTCGTCTCATGGAAGCTCTGTTGGCTGCCATGGCGGGACAAGGAGGGAGGAGGCCTGAGCCTGACATCAGGGTTGCTTCCTGGAAGTGCCGGTATTGGAAGCCTCGGCGGAGCCGCAGGATCCTCACTCTTACCTCCACTGTTGCAAAGAAAGGAGGGCCATTCCTCATCCTCACTCTACCCCACCCTGGGCCAGCAGGGTCAGCACCACCCCCATTTCTCTGACCTGGTGGGGCTGGAGAGGGGGGAAGGTGGAGGTGTGGTTGGAGGGCCACCAGAGACCCAGGAGCACTCTTACCTGGACATGGACTCCTACCCCAACAATGCTGGTGAGAAAGGAAGTGAGCTGTGTGCAAGTTTTATCTCACAGGCCTTAAACTCTCTTAATCCCAACATGACTTTAAGAGTAATGTGATGCCTCGGTCACTAACGTCTCATTTTAATATACTCAGAGTACTGAATTTAATACATACATATGACTACATACAGTGAATAATTTATCTAGTGAGTCACCAGTATGATGAATGCTGACCATTACTGTTCATATAAATGGGTTTTCCTTCAGTGGTACCATATTCAAGAAATATTTCTTTAACTTGCTTAGTCTTTTTACTGTACATAGTTAGTTATCGAAGTGCTTAGTCAATGAAGGTGTAAACCAATTAAAGCTAAGGTTTTTGTAACAAATACAAGCTTATTTGTTGCATGAATCAGTTTTTGGTGACAGCATGCAGATGACGAACACGCTGTCATACCTTCATCTTACAAGCTTCTTATGGCTAAGAAAGCAGTTGCTTTTAGAGATTATTAAAGCACTGGAGTTGTCTTCTGAGACACCTGTTGAGTCCAGTATTCACTTTACCTTTAAGCTCTGTTTTGGTTTGTGCAAATTAATATGGGAAAATATACTTCTTTAGCTGCTAAATGTTTGTTGACTTCATGAGCCAGTTTTATCAGAGCTTGTTTGCAGAAAACAACAGCTTGCTATGACTGGAAACAGGGTGGATGTGAGCAGTAAAATGAAATCAAATTGTAAATATGCAGTGAAACTAAAACAACAAGCTAAACTTGTTCCTACAGCTGCAGAGTTGTCTGATTCTTTGTGAATTTCTCACAAGAAGCGGCACTTTCACTTTATAGTCATTTATATTTTATAGTCAAATAATTTCAATTACATTTTTTACAACAATTATAATGATAGGCCATTATTAATTAATGTAGCTGTAAGAGAATCCTTTGTGGTGCTGCGGTGTTAGAACTGCAGCAACAATAAAGGAACAACAACCAAAATAAGAACCAAATTTGACAATAGCAAAAAATAAACTATTTTTAACTGGCATCAAAGATATATTTAGATGTTAAAAATGGATGACTATGACTTGTTGTGGTGCTATGTTTATAATGGATGTCAAGGCTTGTGCAGCTGCTTTGCATCATAAATACTCATAAATATGTCTGCCTATTCTTTCCTCCTTCTCTGCTTTTAAATCACTGTCTGTTAAATCAATGCACTGCAATCAATGCCATCAATGATGCCAACCTTGTGTTACAAAAAAGCAGTGCTGTTAGAGCCACTGTAATGACTGTCAGCATAACAGAAATAACAAAAGAGACATGTGAGTCACTGTAGATTGTTTGTCCATTTTCTCACTCCATTAGGAACTCTGAAGCTGAGTCAGACCTCTCCAGATGTCCCCAACTCAGAGGGTGGAGCACAGCCCCACAAAGACTTGCCAAATGCCCACTCCCAGCAGCAGGTCACCGCTCGGTAAGCAAGATTGTATACAGTGTAGTGAACATGTGTGTGCATTTTGTGTATTTTTATTTGAGTGTAGTAGTTGGGCGCAGTTTAATCCTTCAGATAGTGATCATTAAAGGAAAATCCATTGAAAAATGCATGACTGAAGATTAATAAAAGGAGTGCTCTGCCTCATAAAATGTTGTTTTTATGAGCATAATGATAAAGAAACATTAGTTGCATAATGTTGGCTTTAATCTTGCTCGCCCTTTAATGAAGGCTTTTGAGGTCTGTAAGAGCAAACGACTTTGTTTTGAACCGCTCCATATTAAATTTATATGAAGGTTCTTCATGAAAAACCTCTCTGGCTTCGAACTGAGGCTGATATGAACAGATTTATCACCTATAGGTATTGATTCTACAAAAACAGACTCATGCATCAAATGTCCCTGTCTTTCAATAGATGTGAATTTATGTTTTTGTTTTTGTGGTTTCCGTTCCACAAACACATCATCACACAACTGGCCTTGATCTGATAACACTTATAATAATGTGTATACTATATGTGTAGAAAAAGGTGCGCAATCTTTTATGTAAATGAAACCCTGGATAAAATAATTTTAAATGGTTTTCCCACCACTGCATCTCTGATTATGCTGCTGAATCACACTGTTGTGTATTATCTTTGTTGTGTGTTTGAGTGTATGTTGTGCACTTCACTTAATATTCACCCTCTGAGCTCTTATGTGTCTGTTTAGGCCCAAGCCCATGACTCACCAGCTCTCCAGCCCTGATTTCCATGGTGAAGAGAAGGAGCAGGTAACCAGCATTGGACAGATCAAACCAGAGCTCTACAGACCCAAGGGTGACCAGGGAGAGGGCAAACAGGGCGACACCTGTGGCAAGATCAGCTTCCTCCTGCGCTATGCCTTCAAGTAAGTCAGCAAGTGTCCACCAAACAAACTACTTACTCCGTCAGTGCTATTCGGTGTCATGTCACTCATAGATAACAAGTATAGAATTGCTACACTATTTGTAACATAGAAAGTGTAATTGCAAAAAATAAGACAACTAAGGTTACCCTTAAGATGCTGTAACTGTGCCTATGTAGTGTCCTATTGGCTGTCTGCACACACTCAGCTTTCCACAAAAGAGTGCAAAACAAAAAAAAACTGACTGGATGTTTTTGTCCTTTTCCAAGTGGAGCTGGATTTACCTGACAATGTTTAACACACTCCTTTTTAAGACTGGCACTCTTCAAACAGATAAGTGTCACCAGAGTGCAAAGGCATTATCCTGGACATCATATAATTGCTATCGTTCTGTTTTATTAAAGTCGAAGCTGGGAAAAATGTTGTTGATTTAATCTTTAACCAGGTAAAAATATCTACAAACAACTTGTAGTGGAGACCTCAACATTGTTTGATGAATCTGACCCTGAAAGTACCATAGTAAAGTTTTGTATGTCTCTGGTGAATTTTGATGCATCTGTTAGACCACTTTGTACCAGTGCGTGTACAGTTCTTCAAACACCAAGTTAAAAGGCTGGATACAGATAATGGTTTGTTGACTTTCTTTACAGAAAAGAGATACAATGCTTCTTTGGAAAATATATTTAGCTTGTTTATCCTCTTCAGGAGACAAATCTTCCAAACTTAAAAAGAAAATGAAGTTTGTGACAGCAACCACTGAGTTTTACGGGAAATATGATACCTCTAAATCAACATACTACTAGCATGAGATATTAGGTAAACTGTGCTGTTGTTTGTTTATGATAATCATAGGAACCTTTATGTTTAAACATAAGAAATTGGTTCCATTAAAAGCAAGTGACAAGAGAGTTTCTATGACTTTTATATACTTTGTGCCACAGATTGCTGTAGTTACTTTCAATTGTGTCCTTTAACGAGGCCATGGTCTCTACTGGATAGTTTGAATTTAAGTAGGTAATTGGTGGGTGCCATGCTGTGAGGACAGGGTGATGGGAGAGTCTGTATATGAGTTTGTGTGGGTGTGGGGTTGAGTATGTAGCTCGCTTGCTTGGTGTATCTGAGACTCAGCTGGATGTTCCTTATTTCTGCCTGCATGTAGAAACATTGCAAAGGGTGAAAGTGCTGATGGTCAGAAAAGAAAGGGAGAGAAAAGCCGTTTTAGTCATGAATTATATATGTAGAGCCACTTTAAACAGCAAAGCCTGTCAACACATAATAACACCAGGCTGTGTTATAGCTGGAGTTACAGATACAGAGAATTAGCAAGAGAGTGGAACGGAGAGGGAGGTAAATGATGAAAACTGTTCATGTGTCCCCTTTCTTCCTATTTAAAAAGTCACAAGATAATTTATGTCATGCTGTAGTTGCCTGTCATTATACTGGAGGGAAAACACTTTAGTGAAAAGAGTAGAAGAGTTGCAGTGACAGGAACAAAGAAGGAAGATTAGAGATGTAGCCACAAGAAAAGGTGTGGGCATGTATGTAGATACACACGTAAAGGAGGACAAGAAATGTGATAAAATGGGTATGTTAACGTGTGAGACCCCTGCTGTTTAGAGAATAACAGCCGGAACAACAATGTCAATCTTCCTTAGATCCTCTGGGAAAGGCATTTCTATTGACAATCCCATTAAAAGCTGACACATTTCCACTGTGGGAATAACAGCTAGCTTTCAGGCATTGTCTGCCAGGAATAAGGCTGTGAATTTCACTCTCTGCTCAAGCAGTAATAGGTATATTCTCTGTAGCATGCCACTGGGGTTGTGTAAAAACCTTGGTTTCAGTTCAGACTCATGTCTTGCTCTTTTCAATTGTGAGCACAGGAAAACCTGCAACCGTTTCATTTAATGAACTACAAATGCAGGGAAATACATGATGATTCAGGAGAGGTTGTTTTTTTAATGTATACATGCTTCCTGTCATTTCCAATTATTGTACATGTGAGCACTGCTGTGAACCACACTGGTTAATCACTGCGACTGCAGAGTTTCTACCACCAACATGGTACAAAATCATTCTGGATTAAGGTCATTAGATACATATTTTGAAATGGTCAGGGTTTTCTCGTTAAAATATTTATCTGACTAAGCTGGAAATATAATTTCCTACAGCAATTTGCCCCGCTAATCGTCTCTCTGATTTGATGTGATTGCAGACTGGGCATGTTTATCGTACTGCCTTAATTGCCTGTGATTCAGAGGTAAACACGTGTTCAGATTGACCACGGTTGTACTGTCATAAGGCGTATCTTATTTGTGATTGGTACACATTGGCAGAAGACATTTTAACTGTTAGGGTCACTGTTGGTGCTCGCACTGCTGATCCTTCCTTAACCCCAAAGTTCATGATGCTCTCCTAAAGCAGCTAATGAAGTGCTGACACACTGGTTAACACGGGGAGACACAGTCTAACGAGGTCTGATTAAAGGCCTCCGAGCCATCTTCATCTTCATCTGGTAATTAAATACATAATAAACGGTGCGTGAGATGCAGCCATGACTGTCACTGTAAGGACGTGTGTATCAGTGTGCTTATGCTTGTGCATGTATTTGCATATTTGTGTGTTTGTCCTGCTGTGGTGCTTGCATTTTCAAGTGTGTATCTGCTTTGTCTGTCGATAGAGAGTAAGAGCCACTAAGGCTGTTTTTGGAGTAACGCTGGCGATAGTAAAATTTTTCAAACATTTATCACTATTTATCACACAAAAACACAAAAAATTAACAAAAAAATATCCTAAAATAAAATATGAAAAAGTCCTTCCAAGTTTGACATGTTATGTTCTTGGTAATTAAGTATTAAATATTTAACCTTGCCATTGTGAATATCTAAAAGGTTAATAATTATAACATAAAAACTGGTAAACATTCACATAAATATATGTGAATGTTTGTCATAAACATATTGGCTTGGTACTTTCTGCACTTCACAAACAATATTTACTTTAGTATAAAAGAAAACAGTAATTACCTGTGGTTAATTGTCTAGTTTGATTCCATGTATTAAAAAGCATGACAATCCGTTTAGGAGCGACAGCCTCTTCCAAACGTACATACTGTGAGCTGCTGTTCATTACTCATACTGCAACCCACAATCCCTCTTGTTTACTCATGATGCGTAACTAGTGACAGGTTTTTTCTGTAGGTTTTTGACATACAACAGTACCTCACTGTGTAAAGTCAGCTATAGCAGAGTGTACTCTGATTCAAACTCTCTTACCACATCATGTGTCAAAAATATAAACATTAGATTTATTTTTAGGGATGCACAGATATATTGCCTGAGCACCAGCATTGGCCAGTATCCACTTTGTTGACTGACATTGGCTATCAGCAAATGAGATGGCATTTCACTGATGGCAGTAGCTGATCTGTTGTTTTATATTAAAGGTTATTTTATAAATTTGCATGATTGAATGTCTTCTCATTCAAAGATAATATGATTAAGGCCTTAGAGACTTTAAAACAGTTCTGTTCTTTTGTGATTTCTTTGTTTCCTTGGCACAAAAGGAGGAATAAATAACAACAACAACAAAATAAAAATATAAGAACGTATTGAGGCCATCAGACAAATTGTTGAAAAAAAAAAATCGTTGTTAGTATTGGCCCAGAATTTTACCAGCAGTGAATTCCTACTTGTCTAATGTCAGTCCATGTATTAAAAGACATACTGTAGAAGCAGTTGCCTCTTCCCAATTAATATACTGTGTGTTCATTACTCTTCCTGCAACCTAGATTTACTCTTACTTAGGCATTGTGATAAATACAGTGAAAGTTTTTTTTTGTGTAGGTTTCTGACATACATATATCATCAATCATCATACAACTGTATAGATGGCATATACGTACATATGCTATTCTGGTTATTCCTTGCTTCAGAGACCAACAACCTCCCACACTATAACAGTATGTGTATACAAAGCCTGGTGTGTGTTAGTGTGTGTGAGTGTGGGCTGATCTTGTCTGGGCCTCATGCAGCGTTAGTGTAAATTTGTGCAACCCCTATGCCTTTTTTATTGGGAGGATGTGAAGTCTAATATAGTTTGCTGTATGTGTTTCTCTCAGTACGGAGCAGTTGGTGGTGAAGATATTGAAAGCTTTGGACCTGCCAGCTAAGGATGCCAACGGCTTCTCTGACCCTTACGTGAAGATCTACTTACTGCCAGACAGAAAGAAGAAATTCCAGACCAAGGTGCCTCCCACTCCCACACCTACACCCACCACACTCACCTGTTTCCTCAGTGGTAAACTTAAATATTTACTTAAAAATCCAATTTTAAACATCATCAGCTATGACTCTGTTTTTTTCTGCCTGTTTCGTCTGCTCAGATGACCCAGCCCTCTCATGGGGACTCATTACAGTTTCACTAATGTAATCTAATCTAATCTTACGTATAATTTATTTAAGATAATGTGCTTCTGACTATTACAGGGCACCGCTATCTAACTCCTGTGTGTTATTCTGGTGTTAGAGGACAGTTGAGTCAATATTTGAGTACATTTCAGGATGTTCTGTACCAGGAAACGTACCCTTAGCCCTCAAAAATCCTCCTCTGTTCTAATTTATTCTCAGAGGAGAAACTCAAGACTTATGAGCTCAGTGGCCTCACAAACTGTTTTCATATCCATAAATATCTCCAATATTTTTGTAGAGTGTTGGGCTTAAACTGAGAGAAAATCTGAAGTTGAAACTGGTCTGAATTGACTGCAGAGCCAAGACAGTTTAAAAAATATGCTGTCAGTGACAATGAAGCTGTACCAATTTGAAATTTCTCCCTTTTGGATTACCCATTTGTGTGTCTGTCTCCTGTATATCACAAAAGCCCCTTCAGCCAAAGCATGAATACTACCACCATTTGCATAATACTGTTCCTCTGTTGTTTAGAGTGTAGATGATTGTTCAATTTCAATCACATCCTCATTAACATGGAATTTTTACAGCACTCCAGCATATTTTGCTAGGTTTTTATCCCTCCAACTAATTTCAAAAGAGATACAGACTTCACCTAGTAGGAGATGTTAGAGCTTTGGCATGGTGTTTCCGGTTTCTAAAGAGACACCGATTCATGAGCTCCGTGTTTAATCCAAAGCTAACAAGTAATCATCAAGTGCTAATAAACCAGAGTGACAGACCCACTCATGCAGTGACAAAAGTTGGATTTGGAAAATTGAGTGTGTGTCACATTTTAATTATCACAGGCTTTATTGCATGATAGCATTTCTATCGAAGGCATCATAGCAAATAAATCCCACCCGTAAATCGACAATAGTACATTTTGTGTTGGAGATTGAAAGAGATTGAAGGCAAATTTACAAATATCGCTTGCAATGTGTTAAAATATGATGAGCAGAAAAGGTGATGGAAGAGGTGCTTTGCAACGCATAACATTCAACTAACTTGAAATAAATACATTTTCAAGACATAACTCCTGTACCTTGTATGCGATGGGGAACAGAATATAAAGTGTTAAACTTAGTTAAAGGTTAGGTTAGTTATTTAATTTAAGCAGGTAAGATTTGATTTTTCATCCCACAAGAAAATATGAAATTCACTTTTCTCCTTCTGGTTGAGGAGCAAGGTCCGAGAGTGAGGTTAATTATTTTGCTTTAGGACATTTCAGCAGGTATGACTGCACTTTTAATCAACCCCTTCTGCGCCTTGTTTTTTATGGAAGGGAGAATCATTTCAAATTGTAAATCATGACATTTACATGTAATAGTGTCTATTCATCTGCTTTGAGCACAATGTGATTCATCCTACATGCAGTTAACCAGCGCTTTTATGTTCAATTCTCTAAACAACAAGTCTGTGGTAGCTCTTCTGTGAAACAAAAAAGCGATGCCTTTTATGTTTCCAATTTGGTTTGGATAAAACAGCAAAAGAGCTGGGTGGTTTGCCGGAGCAGAAAAAAACAAACTAAAGAGATAAGGAAAAAACAACAGAAAAGAAAACACACCTTCTGCTGAAAGCCAGCGAAAGAATCAGTTTGGATACTAGTGAATGACAAGAAACACCATAGAAATAAGAGCTCTGTGCTCGGAGGATTATTGCTTTGACCATATATATATATCTGTAGTTTGTGTTGCTCAAGTGTTTTTTGTTATGTGAAAAGTTTTTTGATATGTGAAATGTTTTTTTTCACATATCAGACTTTTGCAATGGATTCACATATAAAAGCTGCTATTTTTTCCAAAGTAATATCAAAAACAGGTCATTTGACAGCTTTTAACTGTAATTTTGGGACTGTCCAAAATCTTGGATATATATTTATATTCTCCTGGTGTGAATAATGTCCATATTTGCTCAGCTGAAGAAATAGAGTTGCACCATAAAAATCTGTGAGCAGCAGATGTAATATTTTTCATACCAGCAAAATACAAGAGTCTGAGGATTCTGGACAAGTGTTGTCAAAAACCTGTTTTTATAAATTTGTATTGGAAAATATAGTTTTATATATGTGACTAGAATGCAATCATAAATACAGAGGTTTAAAATGTCAAAATTATAGGTACAGAAGTGGCAAACATTGACACTAAAACAGTTCTCTTTCTGTCTCTCTCTCAGGTCCACAGAAAGACCCTGAACCCAGTGTTCAATGAGACATTTCAGTTCGGTGTGCCTCTGAATGAGCTGCATTCCAGGAAGCTGCATTTCTCTGTGTATGACTTTGACCGCTTCTCCAGACATGACCTGATTGGCCAGGTAGTGGTGGACAACCTGCTGGACTTCAGCGAGGGCAGTGGGGACAAACCAGTCTGGAGGGACATTGTGGAGGGCACTGCGGTAAGAATGACACTCCTGTAGAAAAATCTCCAAATAATCGCATCTATTTGCCGTAGATGCCTGTGTTAGATTAGATTACATGAAATTTGAATAAGCCTTGAGGTGATATCAGGCTGTTGCAGCCACAAATTATGGGCTAGAGTAGTGACAAACAGGATTGAACAGGACGGAATGATGCGAGTGACAGTTTCAATTCTAGTGCATGAATTGAATGCATGAATTATAGATGGGAAAAAGGAGAAAATTAACATTTAAGTATAGTCAGTCATCACAACATAATAAACAAGGAAACAGGGAAACATAAAAAAATAAATTAGGATATTCTAATGTTGCAGAATGTGCAAAATGTGCCACACATTTGCATCGACGATTGACAGAGAATCAGATAATACATACATCTTATGTGTGTTTTAAAGTTTAATGCAATTTACAAGAGTAATCTGAATGTAACAGTGGGTACAGTGGGGTTTTTTAAAATGTGTGTTGTACATCTTGTTAACCTAATCATGTTATACAAACAATGCAAGAAATCATGTGCCTGATTGTCTGTTGTCAGGAGATTATATTGTATGTTCACACTGTAGAAAGAGTTTGCACAGGTTGTGGATTGTAAATTATCTGCAGTACTGACTCAATCAGAGCCTGGTAATGCAGAGAAAGAAAAAAAGTCCAGATAGATTACTGGAAAGGCACTGCTGGCGACATCCAAACTTTTTATCAAGCGCCGTCCAAGTAGATTTATATGAAATATTCATAGAAGGCTATTAGCAAATTAGATCGCACAAAGTCTTAAAAAATTTTGGCATGGGCGTTTAATTTATTAAATAAGTTTAAAACATCAGCCTTAGTGTAATTCACCATTTCACTTGGGGAAGTATTGATTAGTGAGGCTCGTAGGCACTCACACCACAGTGTGACCTGAATACCACCTGTGTCATTACTCTGGTGCCACTGAGACCACAGACAAGGAGAAGATCAGTAGATGGGTGGGGAGGGAGATATATATATAAAAAAAACCCCGGAGAATCGTCACCTCTCCTTAACACTTTCCTCACTCGGGGACATGGACAGATTGGCATATGAGTCATTTACAGTGACGGCTCTTCCCCTTCGTCTAAACATTCTGCCTGTCCACATTAGTAGCCCTGCTGTCACTTGGCATCAGCTGCAGAAGTCGCTCTTTTCTGGACATAGAAAATATAGACAGTCATAGGATATCTGTCTGTTAGTTTCTTTCCTCTATACTGTTTTTGATCACAGCATTATTTCTGCGTCCTATTCGTGTGTGTGTGGTGACCTACAGGAGAAGGCTGATCTCGGGGAGCTTAATTTCTCGCTGTGTTACCTGCCCACTGCAGGCAGGCTTACTGCTACAATCATCAAGGCCACCAACCTCAAAGCCATGGACCTGACCGGCTTCTCAGGTAAAGGATTAACCAGCACACATCATGCTGCTGTGGGACCTCCAGCGAGCAGATTGAAACTAATTTGAGCGAAAATGTGACAAAAACATCTGTTACACTGGTGATAAATGTTACTTTCCTGAGCTCTTTTATGTTTATATCTTATTCTGACGTTAACTAGCCAAAACAGCTTTCATCTTTCATCGTGAGATCTTTTTCGTATGTGACCTCAATAGTAAACATTGCCTAAGTTTTTCAGAATAAAAAAGTTACTTTTTAAACTCACCTTTTAGCACCAAATGAAGATGCACTTTTCTCTGCAGGCTCTAACAGCCAGACGGATACTCTACTGTATGTTGCATTTGGGAGGAAGTATGCTTTTACTCACATTGTCATTACTGTTCTCTCCTCCTTGTGCAAGTTTGCACAATTTAGCAGAAAGGAATTCTTCAGCACCTAATAAGTAGACAAAGTAAGTTAAAGGGAAGTGCAAAAAGTAGATTACTTTGTTATCTCTGCTATAAAATCCTGGAATACGTAGAGCATCACCAGAATGATCATTTCTAACTGTGTAAGAGAATCAGATAATGCTTTTTCCATCAAGAAATAGAAGTAGAGCTTTATAAATTATAAATGTATTACCTAAAGCTATAATTTGTTCTAAACACAGCAACCAGTATAGACTTGCTACTTTGTCTTTTGTTGCAAGCAAAGAGCTTCAACTGTAACACCAACTTCAGTAAGTCAAAGCGATCCTGCAGAGAAAGACAGAAAGAGAGCAAAAAGTGGGATTGGGACCAAAAAATTAATGCTTGTGCTGATATTGAACTAGGAAATTCATTATTAAAAATGTATATTCTTCCGCTATCCTTCACTTACAGACATGATGATTACAACAGCAATGCCCTCTCAGATGAAGTGAAATCTGAAATGATAATGACCACACGCCAGTGTTATTGCTACAATGATCCCAAGATGATAGTAGTGCCTGAAAGATGCTTAAAAACCGAGCATGAAAATGAAGTCGTAGGTGTGTGTGATTTCCCTGGCTGCTGTCACTGAGCTGCACATGTTGAATGGATAACTGAAGTGATTCAACCTGTGCTGCTTTTCTCCCTTTGTGCTCTTAATCCAGCTTTGCCAAGGTGACTTGATTTTCATGCCTTTTATGTGTTACAGACGCGGATACCTGTGAGCATAATACCCAACAGTACTTGCAGGAGTCTCCCCTTATCTTATACTCCATTCCTCCTCCCTCCCCCTCTCTCGTTATTTCTGTCTCTCCCTGTCTGCCCCCCACCCCCCTTCTCCCCATTCCTTTTCTACTGTCTGTCCTCACCCCCATCTCGCTGTCTTTTTCTCTCTGTCTCCTATAGATCCTTATGTGAAGGCCTCTCTGATATGCGATGGGCGCAGACTAAAAAAGAGGAAGACGTCAATTAAGAAGAACACTCTGAACCCTACATACAACGAGGCACTGGTGTTTGACATTCCCAATGAAAATATAGAAAGTGTATCCATCATCATTGCAGTGATGGACTATGACTGGTGAGTAGGCTGAGGTGTTATTACATTTTAGTGTGCTCCAGGGGCTTCAAGATGAAACTGATCATTACTGCACTGTTTATTTGTGAATGTGTTTGCACATGCTGCCTCATCCTGCTGTATAGCTTTTAGGTCGTTGCATTTTGATGGTGTTGCAGCGGTGTTAAACATGACGAGGGCCCCTTATGAGTCAGCCTCCTGGTGGACGTCCCGTTTTACATAGACAGGCACCTCATGAATAGGCATGATTTATGCTAATACTGAAGGGAGAAGTGTAACCCTGCCAGTGTTTGTCTGTCTGCCGCTTGCAGCAACACTTGGCTGCTTGATGTGTTTGTGTAGAGATGCACCGCCTCCCTATTATGTAGTCTGCCTTCCTTTTGGCATCTCCATAGGTGTGTGCTTTTGTATGTTTGTGCTCGTTCCTGCACCCCCACTGACATCAAGCTTTTATACAGGCCTGTATGTATTTGTGAGCTGCTATTCAATATCCTTCCTCAGCTGCTGTACTCTTTTCCCAGTACTCAAGGTTGATAAATGAGACTCTGTTTGCCTGTTTCTTACAAGCCCTGTCTCTCTTTCTCTCTCTCTTCCTTTCTCTCCCCCTCCTTTCTCTACTCTCTGCTCTGCACTCTCTCCCTCTCTGTCCCTGTTATCCTTGCTTCTGTCCCTCCTTTCTTTGCTGCATGTCAGTATTGGTCATAACGAGGTTATAGGGATGTGTCGTGTGGGCAGCGAAGCTGACGGTCCAGGGAGGGAGCACTGGGCAGCCATGCTGGCTAATCCACGCAAACCAATAGAGCACTGGCATCAGCTTGTGGAGGTAATGTGCACATGATCCTGTGTGTTCATGATTGTGTGTGTGTGTGACTTTATGTGTATGTGTGCATTCATGTATCATGAGAATGAGTTGTTCACCTCTTCTGTAATGCCTCCCATGATAACTTAAATAATTTTAGCAGCAACAGCAGCAGTGATACCTCATAGCTGTGATAGCGACAGTAGTAATAAGTAAATAACGTAGGCCAGTGTGGCAATTATTGGTGTTTTGAAATGTAACAGGTTACAGATTACTCGTTGCCTGGTTAAAAATGTAATGAGTATATTTGATTATTATTATTTTGTAATTTTATTACATAACACTATTACATGTAACTATTTATTCCCCAACATTAGCAATTAATTAATAATTATTCAAGTCCTTTAATTTAGAATCTATAAATATTAAAATGTAGAAATATTCCATTAAATGAAAGTACTACATAGAAAAGTACTTAATAGCTTAAAAACACTAAAATACGCTTTTGATATACAGAAGTATTGATGGTACTAGTTTTAGTTTCATGACATCAGCAACAGTAAAACCATGTCATACAATTTTATGAAAATTATTTTATTTCAAATGCATAATTTTTATTAGCACAATGTTCTTTGTTTGCAGGAAAAAGCAATTGGTACATTCGTTTCAAAGACTGCAACAGCATCCTCCCCTAAGCCGCACATCGTGGTGGACAGTCCTCACTCCGATTAAAACTGTGAGCCTCTCCTGTTTTACATCTGATGCTTTGTTTTTTTAGTCGCAGACATATGTAGGATTGTTTTCAAGGTAATAATGCTCTGGAATTTCCAGATCCTTCCACAAACAGACCAGCACCTGTTATTCATGCCTGTACACAGGACCCACTCCACTGGAATCTTATATATAGTGAACACTCCTGTTCATGGCAGCAAATGCTCTTAAGTCAGATTGACACAGGAAAACTGGTCGACTCTTCAGAAGCATGACCTAACTGTGAGTGTGTGATAAAGTGGAGGCTGTGGAGCTGTCAGATGTAGGAGCTCCAAGGCAGAAGCATCTGTATAATCTAGATGTTATGGGTTATGTAATGCATTGCTCCTCCCCCCAAACTTACAGTACTGCATAATGTTTATATATTCGCTCGCTCCCCTACTGTCTCTCTCTTGCTTAATCGGCCTCTTCTCCCTTATTCCCTCTTTCCTCAGGTCATTATCATCTCTTCAGCTCCAGACTTTCCTTTCTTTCCTCTCATCTGTGAATAATTCTCTCCATCAAAGAAAGAGAGACGTGGAGACACTGCTAGTGTCCAACTGCTAGTGCTGTTTTGGTCCTGCTAATGAATCCTCTAAGTCCTGTGCTGTTGTTACAAAGCCGGGGGAAAAAAAAACAACATCCATTACGAGCTACACTTTGAGCATCTGACCACACATTTACCAACACATGCGGACAATAAACAGTACAGTAGGATTGATACTGGGTGTAAATTTGGAATCTAGCAGGGGAATGCACACTCACTAACCCTAACTCACACATACATACACACAAACGCACAAACACACACAGACTTTGTAGTATGTGCGTAGTCCATGTGTGCTTCAAATTAGTGTAGTATTTCATCTAGGAGGAGTGTGATGTGATAAACTTTTCTCTCTTAAAAACAAAACAAGAAAAAAAGAAAGCCATCCTAGAATGGTCATTTTAACCAGGACCAAAGGTTCATGTACAGACTTTAAAAGAAGAAAATCACTATGTCGATATTTTTCTTTGCAACATTAGTGTACAGTATATGCGGTACTGTATAGAAAAACATCTCATGTAGTACTTAGAAGGACAAAACATCCATGGTGGATTCTCCTGGCCATTTTGGGCGCCTTCTCCAGGCTTCTTACCCTCTGGTTTCAGACTTATCTTGCTTATTTTCCCCAGAGGAAAGATCACGAAGCGTCCAGTGGTCATTATTGATGTCAGAGTATTGAAAAATGAGGAAAGACTCATTGGTCTAAGCATGTTAAGCAACCTAGAAATGTGTCCCTCTTCCTCATGCTTTTTTGTCATGGTCCTCATGGTGCTCATCAGTATCGAATATTAATTTTAAAATTATTTTGCTCTTGTTATGTGTGATACACATATAACCATCAGGAAAGGAGTTTATTCATGCCACAGTCCACTGAGGTTGAGATGGTGTGAGTCTCTGGGAGACATGGACTATTTGATCGTCCACAACTTTTTGGCCAAACTGGCAGACTTTCCCATTGTTGGACTACACAGGCGGAAACCTGTGTTTAGGATCAGACCAGCATCTGTTTGGAGTGCACTCGATGGAGGATGTGTTCCACAGGGAAGGATATCATCTTTATATTTTTTAATCTGTCATTCAAGGACTTTTTGTTTTATTCAAAGTCATCATCCAGTTTCAACTGAGAAAATTTTCTTCAAATCCACATCATGTCCCTGACAAGACTTTAGAAGGACACACACGTCCGTGTTGCTTTTATTAGTGTGTGTTTCCGTGTTTGTGGGCGTGTTTGTTTTGTATTTGTGTGTGTCTGTGTGTGTGTGTGTGTATGCCTGTGTGTCACTGTGACCTTGTGTATGACACTTTTCTGTGCTCATCACCTCCCTTCTCTTTTTTCTGTCCTCTCCTCCTTCACCCAAATCCCGGCATCCACAGACTGAAAAGCTTGTCATGGAGCCAAATGTGTCCTCTGTCCCGTGTCTTTACAAGGAGCCATTTTGTGTGTGTGTGTGTGTGTGTGTGGGTGAGTGTGTGTATACTATATGTGCCTCATTGCACTAGGTGGGGAAACACTGTCTGTCATAGACATTAGTTTGTATTGTCTATGTCGTCTCTGAAATCAGCTGCCAATCATTCAGCCCTCCTCTCCTCTCTAACCCTTTGCCTGATGTAAGTAACTGTGTTGATTGTGTAATTCTTTCAGTAATTTGTGTACTGTATGTCCGAGGGAAAAAACAGATGGCACAGTGATTGAAAATTAAATTGTTGGGTGTGCTTTGATTAAATTTAAGAAAAGAAACACAAAAAATGAAGGGAAAAACCCAAAACAAAACAATGAAGGCTGTTTGTTACGGCTTACAGATCATGACAAATTTAGATCCCCTTAAAGCAAGAAAACAGGGAGGAGGTGTTGTGAGAAAACAAGCGCCTGGAATTTCTGCACTTCCTGTGTAATCCAATACAGACTTATAAAGCCATGTCTGTCACTGCTACTACAACTACTACTGTAACCTCAGCAAAACAACACTACAACACCTCACTACAGCTACTTGTATTGCTATCGTTGCTATTTCCCTCTCATCCCCTCACTCACATACACACACATTTGTCAAAAAGTGTATGTGTGTGTATGCGGGTAAGGATCTAGTTTCTTTCTTCTTACCTCTGGACCATGGAAATGCAGTGGTCGCTTGTTTAAACGGGTATATAGAGCTGACACATCCCGCATCATACCCGCAAGTATTCTGTGTGGTTTGTCGGCTCTGGGATTATTGATCAGCTTGTATAAGTAGCTATAGTATTGATCCATTGGTCTCGAGGCCCCATAATTCTCTCTCCAAGCTTCTCTCTCTCTGCTTGTGTATACCCTATTTAGCCCTTGTGTTACTGCCTGATGATAGATTACAAAACTCATTGTGGAAACAACACATTCCCTTATTCTTTTCCTCCCTCTCTTCACCATCCCTCGTCTCTCTCCCCCTCTGTTTCTGTCTGTCTGATTACTGTCTGATTACTCATTCTCTCATTCTCTCCTCCAGCAATCCGTACCTTTCCTCCAACTCTACTCACCAGCCCCCCCACCTATCCATTTCTCGCTCTATTTTTTCTCCCCCCACCTCTCTGCTCCCTCAGCTATCTCACCTCCCTCCATCTTGCCCTCTTTCTTTCATTCTGTGTATGACAACCCCCTTCCCTTCTTTCTATCCTCTCTCTCGCTCTCTTTCGCTGTCTTCTCGTGTTAGTGCAGTTCTGAATGGTCATGGGGAAACATGTTTGCATGCTTATATTAACATGAATGATGTCAACTTGATGCAATGAAAAATTATATAAGTGATGCTTTAAGCAAAATCTGACAATGAACTTGATACTAATACTACTAATGACGACTAAATGGAGACCTAACAATTGTTTATCTCTGTGGTCAAAAACAACAATGAAGAAATAACATTGTTTATGCTGTATTATCTTTCTCGAATTGGTAATCTTTTTGATTTTCAATAGTTTTTTTTATATATTATTTATTCAAGAGGTTTACTTTTTTATTGGTTAATGCTGAGAATTTGAGTGAGGGTTCAGTCAGGGCGATTGTTTCAGTCAGGACAGCTGTATCAGGTCACAGGATGTTGGAGAATGTGTAAGTAACAGTGTGGCTGAAGCAATGAAAATGGAAATAAAGGATATGTATCATCCAGCCTCCTGTTTCTGACTTCTTTTAATCCACCGGGTTGGGAGGCAGAGAAGGTGGTGAAGTTACTGTCACACATTCCAGGCACTGTGCTATATATAAATACGAGGCCTTAGGCATTTCAGATGTACAGAATCTATATTTGACCCAGGCATGGAAGGTAAGACACTCTACCTGGACAGAAGCCTCAATTCAACTTTTTTTCTATCACCAAGCTCTTTGACTTTCTGCTGTGCATTAAGTCGTGTGTAATTATTCAGCCACTTTGTCATGAATTCTTTATTGTGGCCGCATTTTGCCTAAATGCAAAATGGAGCACGACTGCCAGCCCTGTGTGCTTTTCTCCATCTGCCCTCCCTCCTTGTATTTTGTCTCATTTTATTTTTAAAACATTCATATTATTTGTCATGTGGTTATTATCTCCTCTTAAAGCATAGATGCCCACTACTAGCAATGTGTAACTCCAGCGCTGTAAGAGAAAGCAGAAAGAGGAGGGAGACTAAGCTCAGATGTGCTGGGGAATGACAGAGAAGGAGGAGTAGGAGAGGATTAAACAAATGAAGGAGGATGAAGAGAGGGAAAATGCCAGTGAGGAGGAGGAGGAGGAGGAGGACACAAATGGGAAAACCTGGAGAAGAGAGGAGATAGCTACATGCAGGATGTGTGTAAATGTGTGTGGAAGTAGAGACCGAAGGTGGAGGAGGATCTGTATCTGTATATAGATAGACTCATCATAGGCCACCTGCAGCACTGACAGTATTAACAGTTCAAAATGAGTGAAACACACACACACCACAATCAAATGCACACACACACACACACACACACACACACACACACACACACGTGACAACACACCAGTTAGCACAGCTTTAGTGGTGTAGACTGTTGAGAGCAAAAAGTGAGAGGAGGGGCTCGGGGGGACTGCTGTCTCCATGGCAACGTTCCCACCGTGCAAAAAAAAAAATCATTTAGTCGGAAAGACATTTCACTCAGTTCAGTGAGCTGAAAGAGGCAGGGAGGGAGGGGGGCAAGTTAGAAACTGGGGGAGGTATGTGCATCATAAAGCTGTGTATCACACTGGAGGGATTTATCTAAAGTAAGCTGACAGCAACGCATTAACCCTCATTGCTAATATATCTGATTATTATAGATAATGATAATGAATTCCCTTACATCATTAAAGATGAATGCAGTAGCTTTGGGTGATACTTTGGTATTACAGTTTTCTTGACAAGACCATCTGCATGTACATAAATCTGCATCTTTATGTAACATGCTAATGATCATTTTATACTGTGACATTATCTGAGCTACCTAAACTACGACAACATTTTGTAACTGGAGTCCAAACTTTTGTTTTCTTATCTTGAAAGCACTGTACAGAGAGACTGCGACCTTTTTATAAGACTGCTTATTATGCCACGTATACAGTTTTAACATTTTATTCTGACACTATAAATAATGCCCAAAACCTTTCAAAATAATGAATTCAATGAATGCATGCAAGTGGAAACCACAATGGTAGGATATTAAAGTAACTTGCCTCTGCAGGGGAGTAGTGTATTAATACTGTTACTGAACTCTAGTATCTGACGTTCTCTACAAATTGCTTTCATTGTTTAAGTTAATAATATTCACCCCATAAACAGAAACGTCTTTGAAGCATCCTCTGACATCACATGTCCTTATGTAAGGAGCACTTAACAGGACTTAATGAAAGCGGTTTTTCCACAATTAAAAAGTATCAATGACTGGATAAAGAATGAATTTTAAAAAAACCTTTACACCTTTAAAAAACAAAAGTAAAAATTCATATTGGAGCTCCTTATTCTACTGCACAGTACCACGACCAGACTCAATAGAAAAAGCCCCAGAGACTGGAAAAGGATGGTATTATCGCAGCATCCCAAATGCTTTAGGTAGTTCTGGTAACCCATTTGTGTGGATGTCAGTGTATCAGCATGCTGGCTGTGATTACCTGTTGTGAGCAGACCATCTGGCCCCCAGCATCCCAGCTGGGTACCATGGTCAGGAGACGGATTGTCTTTACCACACCACCTGGACCTCACAGACATGGAGTGCTGAGGCACCAACCATATTTCTCATTCATATTTTATTATGTCATTCTCTGACCAAAAATGGAAAAAAGAAAACCTAGTCTGGTTTTCCAAAGGCACACCCCCGGAGCAAGCTTTCTGTAATTGCTTGGCAACTGCTGGCACTGTGTGTGCTGAAGTTCAAAGCAGGGAGACACACAGTACATACCTCTGAGCAGCAGAAAGCATCAGAGTTGCAAAGTAAAGGGGTGCCTACGCATGCACATTCAAACACTCACACACAAACATGTTCTATCAGTTCTGTCACTTTCATTTGACCACACTGCTCAGTCAAAGAAAAACTCTCTCTGGGGATTTCATGTTCGCACCCAGGGGGTAGCCTTGGACATAAACCCTCCCTCAGATTTACTTTTTTTAGGTTGCCAGAAGCAAACACCCAAGCGGCCCTGCTTAGTGACGCCCAAATAAAAAAGCTGCTAGAGCCCACAGCTTGTTGGCCTTACTAGAATTTAGGTTAAACCGACGGGCAACATTGTTTCTGTGGGAGGTTTTGAGTTTGATGAGTTCTGAAGCCCTTTTCTGAATGTTGTGCTGAGCTGACTGCTTGGCATTGCCACAGGGGAGTAGATGCTATTGTTGGATCCATGGAAACAGTGTTACAAATACAGGTTAGCCACTGGTGTATTGTGCAAATCTGACAGTAAGTTAACATGCTGATAGCTGCTGTAGTAATTACCCTCTTGTTTTCTGCACAGGTTTTTTTGGGGGATGGGCAAGCCGTGTAGAGTAAAGGTTCCATTTTGATACACTAGGATGAGGAAAACCTACAAAAAAGCTAAGACTGGGAACCATTCAGTGTTTCAACATAAAATTGCCAACATTTTATATAAAATATCATTGAGGCACCATATGTTTTTTCAAAGAAAAGTCCTTGAGCCTTTCCTTTATGTAACTCACTCTAAATAGCCTATATACAAAGTGGATTTAATATCTAAATGTATTCTGCCTCTCATCAAGAAAATACACTCTTTACAGACTGTAACCTTGTGTCTCTGAAAAAGACCAGACATCTACTGTACATACTTTAGATATTTGCTGACATCTCCTGGAGATCTGGTTCAACAACAGCTGCATATCTATATAAGTCTTTTTGCAGTAATATCTTTGTCAAACATATAAGAAAAACTCTATATCTTTTCTTCATGGGCAGTTTAGAGTAAAACATACAGTGCAAAACCATCTACAAAATATTAGAAGATTTGTCATTTATTAAGGATTAATACAATACATGATACAAATTTTCATCCTCTTGCTGTCCAGTGAAAAACCAAATCTCCAAATGTGTTGATTTTGGTTAGCGATAATGTGGAGGGTTGAGAGTGTGTTCCTTTATGGGTTTCTTGGTCTTTCTCAAGGTAAATAAACTCTTTAAAAACCTTTTCAGTTTTTCATTTTCCTTAAAAACCTACTGTGAAAATGGATTGTCCCAAAACTGGGCTGAGCTCATGAAAAGTTGACTTTAGTATAGTAGTAGTAGTAGTAGTAGTAGTAGTAGTATATTATAGTTCAAATGAGCTCAACCAAAACATCTAAATTCAAAGTGCAACATATCCATTGAGTAGCAGTAATATGAATCTAAACCACCAACACCATATAATAGTAAAACACTGACAGATCCATTTTAAAGCACATT
>JAPQRN010022182.1:10562-21303 GCA_037367275.1 Coranthus polyacanthus | reverse complement strand
TCTCTTCTTCGCATTTATTGTTCCCGCCAAATAAAAACATGAAAGAAGCAGAGGATTTTTATTTTGAATGAATTCGTTTTTTGATGATTCGATACTAAAGTGACTGAATATTTATCCGTTTGGCCCGTTAAAAAAAGTTATTTATGACATGGTGAGAAATATAACTTTACACTTTATATGATTACTGCTGTGATGGACTTTGATAATGAAATACATACATTTCATATACATTTGACATTCATGTTTTTTTTGTATAATTTTAGATGCTATCCTCATTCATGATGAATTTATCTTTGGGGTCTTGAGCTGAAAACGTTTGGCGTCACATAAATAAAAACATTTCCACCTCAATTGATGCATAAACAGGCACAAAAATGCAGCCAGTGAAGTGTTTAATGCTCAAAATGCTCTTTTCTACGTGTTACTGCTCCGTCCATGACGGTTGAGATCGACCCTGATGTTGGGAAGACGTGACGTGATGCGAAATACAAAACATAATCCATGACAATCCTCCTTGGACGCATTAAAAATAAAGTAACGGCCTGTTTTAAAAAGGTAAGGAGTAGAATTGTTAAGGTGTTAAAGGTCGTATTTGTACTTCCCCCCCTGGCGACCTGCAGCGTAAAACTTTAACTTGCAAAAAGGCACAAACGTACAGTGAAACGTTTTTCCTTTTGTCATTAGGAGGCGAAGCGCCCGGGCGTCCTCAGCAGGACGTTACGCCAGCATTGTGACATTTGTATACAGTGATCCCAGCGTGCCTGTTACTGTACTGTCTTCTACTGTACTGCTTTCTAAATACTGCATTCAGCCGCCTCTGGCTGCGAGTTGGCCTACTTCTCTTTGAGCTCAGCACACGAGGAAACTTCAGGACAAACTACAAAGGCTGCACATATACACTGTACCGTCCTCAGTAGAACCCAGTGCAACTACACCTGCACAAGTACTTGTAAGTACTGTTGTTTTTATTTGCAACGTTCACTTTTCATGTTCTGTGATGACGCTGGTGAAGGAGATCTGAGTGGATCTTCAGCCGACGTCTGCAGATCGAGACATCATCCGTTAATGAAACGACAGAAACCCCGGGCCGGTCCTCAGTCACATTCATACTCAAGTTCATGTCCGAGGTGAGATTTATAGCGACACGATATTTATCCTTTATGGGAACGTGTGCAGATGAAAATGAAATAACAGTGAAGATGAGTAAGTAAATTCTAATAATAATAATAATAATAATAATGAGGAGGAGAAAAGGAAGAGGAAGACGACAATAAAGAAGAAAACAACGAATAGGAAGAAGAGGACGATGAAGAACAACAAAATGATGAAGAAGAAGACAACGAAGAAAAATAGGACAGCAGAGACAGAGATGAAGAAGAGGATGAATTTATTCTGTTTAGAATCTGAGTGAAGATTTCAACACAAGTGGCAGCAACTCTTTAAAATCTATAAAACACAAATAACTGACATGAAAATCTCTACTTAATCTTCAGTATTTTGCTTGACATAAAGTGGGAGGTTTTTGATTGACCTGATTTAAAGATGTTTTAAAATAACCCCGTGAAGTCTCAACATATGTGTAAAATCCACCGACTTTCAGCTGTAAATCTGCACCAGTATTTTCCCATATACTTCAACTTGTCATGCTGTCGTTTCACGGCCTGTGTTTGTGGATCCTCCTCATAAAACGACACCACATTTACCCTGGTTGGATTCTGAGTCACGGAGATGATGCAGAGTCTTGGGGAAGGGGTGGGTGTGTGTGTTTACTGAAATCCATGTAAAAAGAAAAAGAAAAAAAATTAAAGACACCCCAGGGTAAGCGATGCAAAACACTGAACTCAGTCTCACTGGAGCCTCTCATTCTGAAAACGCGTAAGAACGTGTGGCCCAAATGGCTGATATTTATGTTCATGTACGATAAATGGAATGATGAATGCCACTTTTATCTGCTGGCTAAGGCGTGTGTTTTTCCAACAAGATGATGAATGGTTGGCATTAGACAGCTTTCTTAAAAGGCCTCTCTAGGAGAATCCATTGGCTCCGATAGTGAAATCATCACTCTAAAAAAAAAAAAAAAAAGAGCGAGTGTGAGGGAGATGGTGCTTTATAGAACCACCGCTCTGTGCACAAACCTTTAAAGGGAGGAGGGTTTTCCCGCCGTAGACACATATTTTATTTTATTTTCCGTCTTTTGTGGCCTTGGCTGTTAGTGATGACATTTATTACCAGAAACAGCAAATGAAAAAGAACAAATCTGTTTAGGGTTTTATTACAGATTGACTTTGACTTGAGGATTTTAGTTCTCAATGAGTTTTTTAACACTTTCTTTTGCTCAGAAAATTATCGTCATTTAATGTTGAAATAGGATCATATTTATCCAGATAGGAGTCAGTGTAGATTGAATATGTAGTCGGAGTGATGCATAATTCTGCCTCAAGCAAATACATTAAAAGAAGGGTCCAAAGCTGAGGTAATAGTTACATAATCTAAATTATTAAGTCTTGGAATAAATTATCATTTGAAAGCATGAGTCTAAAACAGCTGCTGGAGACATCCTCTGTAATCTACACAGTATTTAACTTGGAAAACTACCATCACTGTTTTATTCTGATATTGAATTTTGCTCTTCGTTCTTGTAACGGACACGGTAGGCTCAGGTCTTAACGTTTCTGTCGATGTGAAAGTAAAGGGAAACAAAATGCTGCCTCCACAAAAAAGATACTTAAACATGATCCTAATTATAACACGAAGAAAAACAAATCGCTCAGGAAGTAACGAATCCAGCAAATAGATCCTCGTTTGATTCATTGACACACCTCGGATCACGTTTTGGTACAAAACAAAGGCCACTTTTGTCTGTAATTACACATGAATCTGATAATGATCATGAATATGTGGAATAATTACGAGTAAAAGCAAATGGACAAATTCTATTGTGTTTTATAATATATTCTGTATAAAGTCCGGGGTTTTTATTATAAATCAGCATCACATAAATGAATCTAAAATCAACATAAAAACTAACCAAATAACTTGGATCAATTGGATTGAAATGATCCACAGTTAACGTCTGTAGCAAGTTGTGTTTCTAAGCTTTTGGATGTTATTTATTACACATTATGGTCAGGGTTAAGTCATGAACAAAGTTAGAGAAAACACCAAAACGCAGTCGGCAGCGAAGCCCTCTGAAAACCATTTCAGGGCCCCTGAGGATCCCCCTCCCGAAAACAACCATCATTTCATGTTCCTGTGGTTTTCATTGTCGCTGTCAGAGTGTTTTCACGTCCATCTGTTAAATGGAGGAGGATTCCCGTCCCGTCCACACGGATTCGGATATTTTCTTCCTCTCATCCACACGTTTTCTGTCACTTGTAAGTCGTCGTTGCTGCTCAGACTAAAGCCTCTGCGTCTGCTGCGTCCATTATTACCTGTTTCTGCAGTTTAAGGTTTGTCTGAGCGTTTGCAGTTATTTTCTTTTGTGGTCATGTGAACAGAGGAGGAAAAACCTCTGTGAGTGTGGACCGGGCATTAACGCTCTCACCTAAAACCTCAGATCAAGTCATGTACAGAACATATAATATCACAAATATTCAAGGTCCAACATTTAAACATGAGAAATGTATTTATTTTTACGACTTTGACGTCCTTTTGATTATGTTGTTATGTAAATCTGTTCCGGGAATGAAACTAACAGAACCACAGGACGCGTTCATGTTTCTGACCGTAAAACTCGATCAGACGTCGTCTTTCGAACGGAAACGGCAACATCTGCTTAAAAAAAACAAATCCCAGTGAAAAACAACACACGGTCTGCTCTGCACATGACAGAACTTCTAATGGACCTGAGCTCATCACCCGTTTGGAAAGTGAGCGTGAGTTCCAGCGTAGAGGACTGTTCGTCGGTACTGTTTTCCTCCTCAGTGTATCAGGTCAATTTATCCGAAAAGGAATTTTACGCACTGGTCAGAAGTTACTCTCGCCGGCGCCTCTCTGTCGCGCTCCACCAAACCATGCACTTACCAAAAGCCCACTGGTAAAGAGGCATTCAGCCCCGTATCTCCCCAACTTCCCCCCTTAATTAGGTGATCAATTATTAACACACCAATAAACTTCCTGAATAAGTAATGGCGTTAAGGCTTATGTGGAGTTTCGAGCCCACTGCCCAGACATTTGGTCAAATATTTGTTGTTGGTGTCTTGTCGAGAAAACGGTGTCGTTTATTGGCTGAAACACTGACTTGTCTGAGGTAATTTTAATTTTGAGCTTGTCATTTACTTTGGGCCGTATTAAATTAGATTCAAGGTTTGATTTGCTGACAACAGACTGACAGAAAAACAAGAAAAACAAACGCAGGCTTTGAAGGTTTGGAAGAAGGCTGAAAGTTCGTCGGAGGAGGTGAGTGTTCCTGTTTTCTGTCTCTGGCCTTTTGCGGCACTTTTCTGCTCAATTATTAGCTGTAAAATATTCATATTAAGGTCTAAAAACAAATCAGGTCTGTGGTTTGTTTTTGAAGCCGGGTGAAGTGTGCAGCGAAAAACCTTCAGTGACTTTTGTGAAACTTAACTTTGACGAGGCCTCGACTGTAGCCTCCGATCACCGCGAGATCCGGACGCTTTCGCTTTGACTTGACGGACAAAATGCAATGAGCTGCACCAGACGTAAATGTAAATTTTTAATGTATTTTGAAACAAGAAACTGGCTGCTTCAGTCTGAAGAGGTGCAGGCAGACGGTGCCCTCGGGTCTTCACTGCATCGGATACTCGTACCTTTACATCCACAGCACATGGAAGTATTTCTAATAAGAGTATGTTTGTTTATGTAGCAGCTTCCAGAACACAGTTAGGAAAAAGAAAAATAGACCCGTAAACGATTTTATGGACGTTTAATGAATGTGTCGACCTGTTTCCAAAACATAGACAAAAACATAAAAGACTGTAGATGATGAAGCCTGTGTTAAATTATTCTTCTTCCTCAGGTTTTCAGCTCAAGGTTTGCTGTAGTCTCAGGCGCTTGCGAGAATGTCGTTTTTCCAATTACAAATATATAATTTCACATCGTTTTTGTTACCACGTCTGTGTACGAAGCGAGCGGAGGAAAAGTTAAACACAAGAAGAAGAGATTAGATCTGAGGAGAGTCATTTATTTAGTTTGGATTCTCTGGTTCAGGTGGTGCCTCATAGTGGTGGAGAAAACCCTCTTATTATATTATATCCTTTATTTAAGCAGGTGAAATCCTCACTGGGATTAAAATCTGTTTTCTGAGATTGACCTGGAGGCCAAGAACAGAGACTGAACAAACACACAACCTCCATGAACTACGCATGAATAAATACAATGTGTGCTTTTACAAAAATTAAAGATCAAAAACTAAATCCAGTGCAATTTCAGAATTAAGAGTATTATTCTGTTGATTAAAATAGACTTAAATTCAGGTCCTTATGTTAATTATTCCAGGAAGAAAAATCAAAACCAAAACCAATCTGTTCTGAGTCTGGGAACCGACATCAGTGGAAAAAAAAAAGGAAGCGTCTCAAGGAGAGATTTATAAAATAAAAGCCCACGGTTGTAAAGGAAGTCGAACTGATGTGGAAACTCAAACACACTGGTTCAACAGGATGGATTTCACAAAAATACACACAACTCTGGAAACTGATTTTTGTGTTTGGTGGAAGTCGTCGGTGTCGAGTTTCTCGCTTCCCTTCGTCGACGTAGAACGAATGAACGCGTCAGTAAATAAAAGTATCTGGATGTCAATGTGGAAGGTGTGACAGATGTAAGACGATCGGATCATTTAAGAACTGAATAATATTGAATTAAAAAATATTTATTTAGAACGTTTACTGCATCAGAATTATAAGATATGTTTTAATAGGATTTTTTACTGTCTACAGTTTTATTTGTTTGTTTGTTTGTTTGTTTTACTCCCAGTACAACATCCACAAATATTCCGTATCACTTAGAATTTGTAATTAATTGATTTTAAACTACAACACGATCACATTTTACTGTTTTTGTTTTACTTTAAGCTTTTTCTCGTGTGGATTATTTATTTATTTTTTTTACTCACAAACGAGACATGAAACGCGTCCAGTTGGATTTTTTTTCCCGTTTCCATTATTTTGAGCGAGAAACGCAATTATTGTCGACATCAGGTCAATATGTGTTCATTTAGTTAAATAATGTGAATATTAGGATTGATTTAATACCCGACAAAGTATAAAAACTACAAAAGAAGTGATTATTCAGAGCCTTTGATTCCAACAGTTACTTGAAGATGCAGCCGATGACCTGCTGCAAACCTGAGAGTTATTCAATAAGTCCAGTAAAATGTCTACAGTGATTATCGCCAGGGCTGCGCTGTATGAAATGTCCCGTATCCGTCATCGGAAACTGATTCCAGATCTGTTCTCATCACTCTTTCATGTTTCAACATCCGTTCGTTTTAAGCTGCGTTAAACTCTCTCCTCCTCCACAAATTCCACATTTGCAAAAAGGGAGGAACAGAAAAAAAACCCCAAAAACACAGTCATCACATAGTAAATAACCATAATTTTTGTTCAAAGGGAAAATAAATTAGTCAGATCGTGCTGTGTGAAAAACAAGTTGCTTACAGTGAAGGGCTTTGAAGCCAAACTGTAGAAGTGTTTCAAAGTGGGACTTTGTTTCCATCTCTTTCATCCACTTCTTTACCACAGTCATTTTGTTGTGCCTCCGTTTGGTGTTTCAGGGTTCGTCCAATCAAAATTAACTATATGTATCCTCTTGGGCTTTTTGGGGAACTTTTTTGGGGGGGTTTCTGCGTCTTTGATTTGAATGTAAAACAACAAATGAAAGCCTTACTTAGCTACTGTACAAAAACTGACTACCATCCTGTCTTTTCATTTTACTACACACATTAGACGTGTTGTTCAAAGTGTGACCTCAAAAGAAAACTCTGGGATGTGTGACTGAATCCAACCACAGCGACTGAGACGAACCTGGAAACTGAGGTCAGCTCCACTGTAATTACAAGCATGACCTGTGCTTTGGTTCTGTTGCAAAAGAACGTAATTTGTTGTTGAAGGACTCGTGATTTTTCTTGAACCTTGACTTAAATGGGGAGGAGGAAGGTGAATGTACAGACTCTATGACCGGAGAGTGGATTTCCCATCGTTGTGGACTTTTGTCTGTATTAAACCAAACCCTGGCCCCATTCCAGTCCCGTCCCATTCCCAGAATAATGAGTCCGGTCCCATTCTTACATTTTGAAAAGAGGCGATTTTCTACTACATTTCATTTGATTCATTCTTAGTTTTTCACATTATAAGTGCATATTTATATATTAAAACTGCCCTATTGTTATTACAATTCCCAATCCCACCTGCTCCCGTTGACATTTTTCCTGTTCCGTTGTTAATCGCATATGAACAGAGTTTCAGACATTTACGTGGAGAAGCTAAAAACATGTTACAAACTGTGCAGTTTTTACACAGTGACGGTTAAAACAGGCCAAAAAGTCTCTGCAGAGGCCGCAGACAAAAGCTAAAAATCAGATAAAACTTAGAGAAGACGAGGGTGAAGAGGACAAAGTTAATGTGGCTTAATGTGAAATTCTACAGGATGAACTGAAGCTAAAAACATGAATGTACAGGGAGAAGCTAAAAAACAAGCAAGTAAGTCATTCTCCTGACCTTTACATCGTGTTATCGTTAGTTTATCGACTCAGCGGCGTTAGTTAAATCTACACAACCCTCTCTCCTCGACCGGATGTGGCCACGCCTCTGCTTCCTGTTTCCGTCGTTTCAAACTAAAAGCCTCTGCAGAGTAACGCGACCTCACGCTGCAATATCCTTAAACTGCGAAGCCGCAGCGGCAATAACCCTGCAGTAAATAAAGCAAACCCTGAGATCGTGGTAGCTGTTATTGCTGGGACATCCATAAATCATGAAATGTTTCCGCGGACGCTGGCGGCCGGCCTCGGCGTATCCGCGGCCCCAGCGAGCTCTTTCCATTGAGGAGATTGCGTTTGTCTTTCCTCGTCAGGTTGACGAGCGGCTCCATCTGCCTCAGCCATCTTTCTGCCTCTTTCATCCGACTCATGCTGAGACATAATCATTCCTCTTTTTCATCTCCTCTCTGCCTTCACACCTTTCCTCGCTCTTTCTTCTACAGCGACTTCTCCCTATTCTCCATTCCTCCCTCATTATCCTTCTCCGAATGCTTTTTATACCCTCCTCTTTTCTTTTTTTTTGGTTTGGGGTGAGGGCAGCAAAACTCCACCTCTTTGTCATTTCTCCTTTAATTTTTGTTTTTACATTTAACCAATCTCTGTCGTCTTTCTCTTTATCGCCATTGACCTAGTGTTATTTTATTTTTTTTAATTTTTTTTCTAACTCATTCTTTCTCCCGTCTCTATTGAACATGTCATGAGTATTTGTCATTTGTTCTGTGGGCTGCATTAGAGCAAACGTTTCAGACCTTGAATTAAATTTGTCACATTGTCAAGGGCGATCTTCACGTGTTTTCTTTGTCCTGTCAGCTCAGTGTTCGGCCTATTTCCAACTTGTCTCTGTGATGAATGTCGACTGAATCGCTGAGTATCTACGGTATTAACTTCACCTTAATAAAGCGTCACCTTCCAGACTTTGACTTGGAGAGCGCGGCCACCTGAGCCACGACAGGTAAAACGGAATATATTTCGACATGTTTTGGCCTTTCTTTTTTCTGCCCATGTGCTATTATGAATCCGCTTTTTGCATCTTCTTCTATGTGCTGTCTATAAAACTTTAGAAATTCTAAAATCGTAGCCTACTTCTCTACAAATCCAGGGTCACGTTGACACATAAATATCCAATTTGATAGAAAGTAAGACCAAGAAAACGATAAACCTGGAAAGTAAGCGATGGACATCTTCTGTTTTGTGAATTCTGTTTTTCATTCAACTAAAGTTAACTCCAGAGTTGTCTTGACAAGGTGACACAACAAATGCCTTAGACGTATCTGTCACTGCTGCGTTATGTATTTTACTCTTTCTATAAAACCTGAGCAGGCGTCCAGCTGCTGATGACAGGTTTAAGCGCTGACTATTTATAATAAAGTGAAAGTCTGAGTCGGATCGTATGCGAGCGACAATGCTAAACTAGAACCTGGCCCCGGAAATTTCAAGCTGTGGTCTAGACCGGTTTTGACATCAAATCCAGAATCCTCTTTGACGGAGACAAGAGACAAGACCGAGACTTTCAAAAAGTCGATGTCGAGAACCACAACACGAGGTCGACCTCTGATACCCAGCTCGCCCTGTTCCTCCTTATGAATACAGTTCTGTTTGTTTATTTAGCTTTTTTCCCTCTTTTATCCAAAGTCCAAATGTGTCACAGTGTCGTATTCACACGGTGCTGTTTGTCAAATGACTGATTAGCTCATTTAGAGACTAATTCATCAGCTTCCAACAGGTATAAAAATAAAACCTTGCTAAAATATTTGCTCAAAGGGACACGACGTGCCGTTTGGCTTGACGGTGTATTTGGATAATGTGGGTCAGACGTTGTGTTCCAGCTCTGGCTTCAACAACTGCACATTTGACTTAAAACTGATTTACATGTTCAAGTAGAGTTGGAGGATTTTTAAAACCACTCTTAAATGCAGCGTTGATGCTTTGATTGTTATGTAACAAGAGGATAAAAAGCCACTTATTTTTGCATGTGGGTCTCATTTTACTGACGGCAGTTTGATATTCAAGGCAAATGACACCTTATGAGAGATGAAACATCCTTCCTCCAGGAGCACAATGGATTTTTGTGAGATGAGGAGCTTTGTGGTGCGGTTTGTATTTGATTTTATTTATTAAACGTGTGAGAAATGTTCTGGAACTTTTTGTATTTCTTCTCCGTCATGAGAAAAGCCGTGGTTTGGTCCGTTCAAGGCCGCTGCGTCGTGATTCTGAACCCGGTTTCAACCTGCTCTGATCTTATAGAAAAATTGTTTTTTCAAAATCTTTTCAACTTTTAAGGCTAATTTTGTAACGTTCTTCTCCCTCCTTTGTCTTCAGAGAGCGCCGCTGATGTCTGAGTAAAATGTGTGTGAGGTTAGCGAACACAACAGGAGGAGCGAGTCATTAAGGGTAATTTCATAATCAATAAAACACTTTTTGTCAAATTAGCTTTTCCCAGAAGGAGCAAACATTAAACTGATTTAGATCACTAAACCTCGTGTTTTCTCTTAAACGAATTTGCACATCATCTCGAGTCCATATTAAATGTCAAGCGCGTGTCAAGCTTTATGCATTTGTTTTTCTCTCGCTGTTTAAACCGTTTAAAGTTAACGCACCAAATAAAACAAAGTCATCGGTTTTTATTAGCGTCGGTGAAAAATACAAGGTTTCACGGCTCAGTCACAGTTTATTCTCATGAGTTTATGGACATTAAATCAGAAGAAGAAGAAGAGAGAATATATAAGACAGAGAGTTTAAGTCGACACAGAATAATAAATATTCATGTGTGAGATCCAGGCTCTTCATGTAAATCTGATATGAGACTAAATATGTAAAATACATGTTTATAGTGTGTGTGATTTAATAGTATGTTTTAAAATATACCTAAAATGGACACTTTAAATGTAAGTCTCATATATTTTTTTTGAGATATTCAGATAAATACCGGTTACATTTTGCTCTGTCATATCCTCACGCCTCGAGTATCTTTTAAATCAAAAAGCTGTGAAACGTTTGTCCAGAAGTCAGCGCGTTGTCCCGCGTGTTTCA
>JAPQRN010022181.1:0-24525 GCA_037367275.1 Coranthus polyacanthus | reverse complement strand
AAAAGAAGTGGTCCAAGTACAGACCCCTGTGGGACACCATGACTCACCTTAGTTTGGGTGGATAATTGATCGTTGACCTGTACATATTGAGATCTTTCAGAAACGTATGATTTCACAAATCTGAAAATTCCCAGTCTCTATTTGCTGGTCTATAGTCCAAGAAAACTATTCACTATATAAACCAATCAGCCATTACATTATGACCACCAACAGATAAAGTGGTAATAATGTTGATTATCTGGTTACAATGGCACCTGTCAGTGGTTGGATATATTAGACAAGTGAATATTAAGTCCTCGAAGTTGAGGTGTTGGAAGCAGCAAAATGGGCAACGTAAGGATCTGAGTGACTTTGGCAAGTCCCAAATGGTAGTCTGGCAGGTCTTGTTGGGTGTTTCTAGTCTGCAGTGGTTAGTACCCTACCAAAAGTGGTCTAAGGAAGGACAACTGAATCTCACTCCAATTGAGCAACTGTGGGATGTGCTGGACAAACAAATCTGATCCATGGAGGCTCCACAACTTACAGGACTTAAAGGATCTGTTATTAACTTCTTAGTGCCAGATACCACAGCACACCTTCAGAGGTCTTGTGGAGTCCATGCCTGCGTCAGAGCTGTTTTGCCAGCAAAAGGGGGACCTACACAATATTAGGCAGGTGGTTACCACTTCACCTATCAGTGGTCACAATGTTATGGCTGATCAGTGTAGATTGTCTCCTAGTGTGATGAAAGTGGTGATTTTCTTTCTGCCTTGTGTTCTAATAGGGTGGAACTGGCTTTGCTGCCTCCGGAGTTGACCTTCGTGCCAAAGAGGCTCGTCCAGTCATGCAAGTGTGAGACAGTAAAAGATATGTTGACTGCAGTGTTGTCACAAAAATTCTATGTAAATACTGAATATTTTGTAATGACATTTTCTGAGTGTGAGAATACTACAGGAACTTTCACCTTTTTTGATGACCGTTGTTTTCAAGTATGTTTTTGTTCATGCAGATAAAGCATCTATGTGTTTTGATTGACAATTGTTACTTTCCTGTGATTTTATTTGTAGAATATTCATTATACACGGACAGTGTGCAGGGTTAGTACCAGAAGCATTTTGTGTAATGATGTAATGTGCAGACTCCTCAGAGACATTGATCGCTTTTAAAGAAAGAATACATTTTTCTGATCATATCCTAAGACTGTATATGACATTAAGGGTAATTTGAGAATGGTAATTTTTTGTTAGAATGTGGTAAAATAATTGCTTGTACTCATGGAACTCCAAATAAAATGTAGTGAGACTTGGCATGGTAAGTGTTCAAATATTAGTTCATTAATCTATTGTAAATCAGTGTTACATGTATTTAGTTTTACATCATATGTGGACACTGGCGTGTCGATAAAACAAAGTTCACATTCACTGGATTAGTTTAGGTGAGTAGCTGGTGATAATTTAACATCATGTTGACGAAAACAAATGTGCCCTACTTAATTTAATTTAACCAATAACTTTATTATTGTTATTGGTTAGGAGCCACATTTTAAAGCACTGGCACTGGTTTCCATTGCCTGCATATTAGTTAGTCATTTGACACAGTGATGGTCCCCTCACAATATTTTTGACAGGTGTCTGGTGATCAATCACTTCAAGCTAGTTTCAAGTCTCTGTGGATTTTATACATGAACAATTTTTAAAAAACAAATGTGTAAACCAGTGGCTTGCTAATTTTTATTGTACAGTTTTAAAGACTTAACTATTTAGTTTCCACATGCAGCTTCTGACAAAGTCACATCAAAGTATCTCTGAAAATGTACATTGAAGCCCCCTTCCTGCAGGTATTCTAAGTCAGACGTGGAATCACAAAACCACAAACATTATTCTATTTGCTGATGTGAATTCACAATTCATCATGGCCATCTACCCTCATGCCTCCATAGTCCGTTATGGTGCTGGTCTTAATGTAGTCCATTTTGTCCAGCATCTCAGAAAGTGAGAGGCGGCCATCCTGATGAAGGAAGCAAATACAAATTACCTTTCATTTTACATGTCCAAACTGAATACATACCTAACATTAGTTAAATACTTAATTATATTCACAATTGTATGACAATACAACGTGGCTACCCCTCAACAAATAACATATTGTGATTTTTAAAAAAAAATTTATATTCATTTATTGAGAATATGTATATAAACATAATGTCCCCAGGTTATTGGCCATGAAACACATAAACAATTTCAGCAAACGTTTTATTTCACCAATTGGACAAAAATTTCAAAATAAAAACATTCATTATGGCGTCCAAATGTTTGTGCACCCTAAAACTTGTGAAATCTCACATTCTCAGGCCTGAAACATGTCGTCAATGGTTTCTACAAAATGTCACCTAATGGCTAATTTCAGTCAGCTACACATTCTATTACCGACCTAACAACAGCTTAGATAAACTACAGTTCAGAGAGCATCCGTCATCATTCACTACAATGTAATGAGTTTGCTAATGATCTGAAAACCAGAGGCCTTCGTGTCCACTGCCTAACTTCTATGTGGATGATGTTTGTTCCATTGAGACCAGATATTCAGTCTTGTCCATATGTTCCTTAAGCTGGTTCTCCAAACTGAAACAACTGGGTTTGACTCACTTTTCAGTGAATAAATCTATGTAGTAGTCGTCCTCACAGTGAGACATGCTAGTTTGCTCAATCATTACACTAATTCTTAAGAAATTCCTTCTATTTTACTGCTCAGTAACACTATAGGGAATATTTACACACAAAATAGATCTAATAAATGCACAACATCAATCCAAAATATATTCACTGCAGTTGATGCATTTTCTTTAGTATTTGTGGAATTTGTGGAAAGATATGATCTAAATAAGTTTTTAACTGGATAATTTTGTACCTTACACAGTTTGATAAATAATTTGAATACATAAAAATCTTTTCTTGTACTGTGTGAAAGATACCTGCAGGTTTTTCTCCCACTATGACTAGTGGTTTTACAACAATTATAGTAGGTGTTGGATAATAATTTGTACAGTTTTTTAGAAACTGTTCCTTGACCATTAACTGCCTCCATCAATATTTATCATTAGCATGTAAATCTGTTTCCTCACAGTGGAGTGTTGTTCCAGTGCGGTCAGGCAACACTACACTATGCAATATATCTCTATGGATTTTCCAAATGTTCAATATAACACCGTTGGTGCAGAGGACTTTGGTTGAGTAGGCAGTCCTTCATCGTGACTATTACATCCAGTGGTTACTTTTTAAAAATGAAGTGTGAGGTGTCAGGGGGATAGGTGTACATATAGCAATAGGCATAGGTTTTGAGGGGGATGGGGGGATTTGTTCCCCTCAATATTTACAACACATGCATGTGTGCCCCCCAATAAAAACATGTAAGAAGCAGAGGATTTTTATTTTGAAACAACATTTCAGTACTTAAATACTAAATCCATATACAATATTCATACTTTTAGAATATATTACTGGCAGATGATTTTTTTCATCTACCAGTCCACTTGGCCAGTGAGTTAGAATATTGGACATGTGCCTCAAGTTAATTGAGTGATTGGTGAGAAATGTTCTGTAACATTACCCTCAACAAATTGCTTACTGCTGTGATGTTCTTGAGCTGAAAGTTTGAGAACCACTGCTTTACATAAATAGTTTTCCACCATAAAGAAAAGCCCTCCCACCATGCATGTAGCATAATTCCTACTGCTGTGATACAAAGTATGTTACAATATAATTCCCAACTGTGCCCCAGTGGTCATCCTGGCCAAAATCTTTAATCAAGGTAGCTGCACTTGCCATGCTGAATATATAAGGATTGATAAGAAAGCCAATGAAGGATTGATAATTTTTATGGAATCCTTATCAGGATTCCATAAAAATAAACAGAAATTAATTTAACTGAAACTAATTAGTAATGTCAGAACAATTTTGTACAAATATTATCTTAAATGTTTTTAAGTCATTAGAGACAAAAAGAAGGTGCATTAGAGCAGAGTTTCCCAAATATAAGGATAGCAGAAAAAGAGGGTTGGAGACGATGATAAAAGGGGCATGTGGACTATGCAATAACTAGCTTCTTAATTTTTTACATATGATGTCCTCTGTTTTCCGTCAAACCCAAAGCAACGGTATAGAGTAGACAAACAGCCAAAAATCACATCCTGGTTGTTTACTTCAGTACAACAGCATGCCGAATGTGTTATATGTGTTGCTGTTATTAAACCTATTCTGAAAAAGCCAACTTCTGACCCAGAAGTTCTAACAAATTATAGACCTATTTCCAATCTCCCCTTTCTTTCCAAAATCCTTGAAAAAGCCATTGTAAATCAGTTACGCCACCACCTACATGCGAATGACCCTACGAAGAGTTTCAGTCAGGATTTAGACAACACCATAGCACAGAAATGGCACTGGTGAAAGTCACTAATGATCTTTTAGTAGCATCAGACAATGGACTTATTTCTATACTTGTCCTTCTTGATCTAAGTGCAGCATTCAATACGATCGATCATAACATGTTATTACAGAGATTAGAACATTCCATTGGGATTAAAGGAACTGCTCTAGGCTGGTTTAAATCATATTTTTCAGAAAGATCCCAATTTGTACATGTCAACGATCTGATATTGGCCAGATTAAAAAACAAAAAAAAGTCACATCTGAGCAATGAATACATAAGTAGAATAAAGGCTTGCAGTGTGAACATCTCGATCACTAATGTTAATTTATTGATGTTATTTAAAGTTATATTGGAAGGGTTTGTTATTTTGCATTTATCTAGATGATGTTTTTAATGTTTAAAGTCTTGACTTTAATTTGTGAAGTGCCTTGAGAAAATTGTGCATTATGAATGGTGCTATATAAATACGATTTAAAAATTCTATACAGTAGTAATTTCTGCGCCATCCCAGTGTGAGTCTCTTTCCTGGTTCCTGATGATCAGTTCTTCCCTCTGAGATCATGCTCTGGTTAGATCCTTTGCCTGCTTCACTTCAGCCTATGCCTTTCCCAGTGTATAGGAGCACTGGTACTCTGAACCTCTGACTGTGTCCAGGATGTCTCTCCAGTGAACAGCACCTCTGGGTTTCCTCTGTCCAGTTTGCTCCTGATGTCAGTTTCTGCTCTGTCCATCCTGATTTGACCTGCTTCCCAGTTACAAACCCCTGCGGTCCTGATCCCATCTCAGTTTTACTGAGACAAACAGTTTTACTTTCAGGTGACCTTGAACCATCCCTTAGTTTTAAATTCTGCTGTATAGTCTTAGTCTGCCGGGGGACAGTGATGCATCGAGCATCTCTCCTCCTCTATCTCCTTCTATCTCTTTCGGTATCTCTTTCTGTCTCTCTGTCTCTCTCACCATATACTACATATGTCTCCATTACATGTTACTAACTTTGTGTCTTCCTCTTCCCATAGTTTTATGCTTTTCCTCTCTGTCCTCTCTCTTCCTACTCCGTTCTACAGGTATCTCTGGATCTGGAGCTGTACGTTCCATAGTGGAATACCATAGGGACCATAGTGGAATACGCATCAGTGTGTGGTTCTCAACTACATCCTGTCCACACCACCTATTGCACTGTCTGCCGTCCTGGAAGAGGGATGTGACTCTGTGACTCTTCTAAGGTTTCTACCATTTTTCCCAGATGGGTTTTTTGGGCAGTTTTTCCTCACTCAAACCGAGGGTCTAAGGACAGAGGGTGTTGTACCTTGTACGGACTGTAAAGCCCTAGAGCAAATCTTGATTTGCGATATTGGGCTATATAAATAAAATTGAATTGAACTTAAAGGTCCCACACAAGACATGCTGTCAGTATGTTTGTTTCATGTTATGCTGTTAGTATGTCTGACAGCATGTCTTGTGGTCTAATGAAAAGCATATCAGTTTTATTGGGACTGATGGGTTACAGTTCATTTGGTGCTGACCTCATGAACAGTACTAAGAAAAGCCTAAATTCAAACATTATGGTCGTAGTGTCATAGTTTGGGGCTGCGTGAATGATGCTGGAAATAGGGAGCTCAAATTCATAGATGGAATTATGTATTCCACTATGGTCCCTTCCCTACAAAACCTTGGTCAAAGACCTGTATTTTAGCACGACAATTACCCACAGCATTGCTCAAAGCAGACCACTGCCTTTGTGAAGGAGTGGCCTAGCATGTTGCCTGATCTGAATCCAATCCAGCACTTGTGGGACATCCTGAAACTCAAGGTTGAGGAACGTCAGGGTCGAACTTCAGGTGTCTTGTGTTCTGAAAAACAATGTTTCTCACACATAATGTTGACATTGGTGCAGATTCTAAGTGACTGTGCTATAAGTCACTTAGAATCTGCACAGTAAGGTATGTACACAGTAAGGTTTACCTACACAGTAAGGTAGGTAAACAGTAGGTACCACTGTTTTCAGAAAACTTAATTCTATCTTTGTTTTGTGGAACAGCAGTTTTGCTTGTGCAAACTTATGTCTGCTGTATAATATATTTCATGCCAATGGCTCTAATGCAGCTGTTTGTAAAGTTACAGTGAATTAATTTCAGGAGCTCCTGTACATGTCAAAGTACATTTTGAAATCACTGAATCCTGTTTTGATCTGCATTTTTCACACCACCTACAATTTTCTGTGAAGTAAGCATAAAGGTTCATGGTTTCTACAGCATATGCACACAGTATTTTTCTTGTTTTTTGTGTTTTGATGTTTAAAACACATCTGTACATTACATGAGACCACACCACATAATGTAAAACAAAAATGTAGCAGCAGGCTAGAGGAGTTTGATGAGGCTATATGTTTTCGTATGTTCAATCTATGATTTTCAGCAAAACTGCACTGTAATGATACACATTATAATTCTACTGAAGCAGTCAGAGAGCACAGACCACCTCCCAAGGCCAATAGTACACTCTTCTTCTCATTCCACAATATTATTAAACCACAAATTATGACCTATATTTTCATCCTCTTTGTCAGTTGGTGTCACTGGTTAGTTTAGCTTGTTAGTCTGGAGCTCTCTAATGTTACAAATGTCAAAAAAAATTCCAGCGTCTGTCCCTTTTATGAATCTGCTTTGCCCCATGTCCTACACATCCACCAAGCCTCAATCAGCAGCCTGACAGATGGATAGATAGGGAGACAGATGGGCATGATCACATAATCTCTCTGGTGAAGGTAATATCAATGATAAATACTAATTCAGAATTACCAACTAGCTGTATGAAATGTATCTATGCAAGCTTAACAGTACTGTGTATTGTTAAGTTGATGAGTACATATCTGCCAGAACAAATTGTTATTTTACTGATAACAGAATCAATGCCATTATAACATAGCTTGCATAGCTTGTTTCTTGCACAGTACAAAATAAAAACTATGTTTGTAGAAAAACAAGACTTTATTTCATTGTCAACCTAAAAATGTCTGTAGCAAAGTCATCATCCCATCCTACTGAAAGAAAATGTAAATGTAATCATGTCTGTTTCAATTAGAATTCAGTGAAATTGTTGGGGTTTTTATGCTTTGAAAATAGCTTTTAAGAAGACAACTGGCATCCATATGGGTTGCGAGCCATTTTGTCTTGAATGACAGTGCCTTTAAGACACTTTCATTTTTCATTTGAAGACACATGGTTTTACAGGACAACAGAAATATATATGATAGGCATCCAAAAAAACATTGCATATATAAACAAAAAAGAACTGTGCAGGAGTGTCAGTATTATCTGCATTTACATACACAGTATGTATGCTGAAAATAAATGATAGTACAGTATGTCCGTGTATGTAAACACTGTGAAGTTGTGTGCATATGTGTGATAAGAGGTACAATTGAGGTTGGAAGTTGCTTTGGCTAAATGCATTCAAATTCTGATTCTCCCAATTCTCATTCAACATTACATTTTTCAATATGTATTTCCTTTGTTAGTTCAATTAGCCTACTTTATTGTGATTATGTGAAATTTCAGAATAGTAGAGACAATTTTTAATTTCAGCCTTGATTTAGTTTATTGCATTCTGGGTCACACACACAAGTTCACTGTGTCTTTAAGCAGCGTGGAAGCTTTGGGTTTCCTATCACAAAGTCCTGACCTTAAACCAAGGGTCCCAATCCTGACTCAGTGTCTGAGTTCTGCAGGAGGAATGGGCTAATTTCTGCACTGTGTTGTGCAAAGCTTGCAGATGGCTTCAAGTTACACAATTTAATGGCAACCCCACCAAATAATTAAGTATATATAGACTTTTGAACCTCTGATAAGGCAGTAAAATAAATTAAGCTGAAAATAAAAATTCTCTCTATTATTATTCTGAACTTTCCCATCATCAGAGTTGACGGGCTGAAATAACAGATGGAATATATAATGAAATGTTCAGTATTGTGAAACACTGAGTTTGAATGCATTTAGTCAGGTAATCTTCCGATCTTAACTGTACAACTGAACTCTCAATTACAAGATAACACAGTTCCACTCACTCTACCCCCAACCCAAAAACACTGCAACAGAACTTTCTATATTAGTGAATGATATACCCAAATAAGCTCCTATTAAACACATGATAGCTCATCAAAGTTCGTCATGTCTCTTTGTTAAATCCTCCCCGTAATTGGTGGCCTGGCTGCCCACAAACATGTTCCAGTTAGCCAGAATCTCCTTCTTTGTTATTTTCTCGTCCTTTCCAGATTCCATCCACGTTGATTTATTGATGTAAGATTGAGAGAAAAACATGAGGGGAGAGAAAGATGAAGTGATGAAGAACAAACACGAAGAGAAAGGAGAAAAGAGAGAAGCTTGTTAATAATTAACCAATTACCCCAATTATTTTCATGCTTAATAACAGACTAATAGCAGACTGTTTTAACTCTAAGGCCTGGGCCACATTGCTTACTGCACCTATACCTCACGCCAGCCCTACTTCCTACACCGAGTTTCCTTTTGATAATGGCCATCAATAATAGAATGTTTAACTTGATTTCATCATAAATTTGAGCTATACTGAGAAAGAGGGATTCCTTTAATACGTACCTAGTGAAATGGTTAAGACGGGGTTCATGTCTTATATCATCATTGTCAGTTCTGTAAAATACTGCTTGTTGATAGTCATATTGTAATCATACAGATCTTTTCACTGTCTATTTTTGCTGCAAATTGCATGCCTTGCTGGGCAATACATGAAATATCCACATTGCAACTTCTTCTATGTGGAATGTAGTAAATCACTATGATGATAATATCGAGAAACTGACCATGTCCAATTTGCTTCATACTTTCATAAAATAATGTTATTAGTCCTAGTAAACACTATGCAATCAGCTTTATATCTTCATTAGTTGTTGAGATATTGGGCTTTAAGAATGTGACTGTAAAAACGAGTGGTTCAGAAAAAAGATGCTAAGTTCAATAAGTCATTACTTTTGAACTATTCATGATAGATGCATGACCTTTTCAGGAGTTGTTCTAAGGTACAAGATGTCTTTCATTTCTGTGAAAGAAGATCCACAGTTGCATATTTGCCAAATTATAGCTGGCTAAAAAATAATTATGGAATTATCCATGTAGTTTTTTATGCCATCTGCATGAGACTTGGTGCAACAACCAACTATTTTGATAATCAGTTGAATGTTTCAAGAAATCTTTTAAGAAAAGAAAGTCAAAATGTTCTAATTCCAGCTTCCTAAATAGCTCCTCTCTTTCTCAATCTCTCCTATGGTTCTAGCTCTCTCACAGACATACATTAATTTGAGATGGGCCCAGTAGCAGTGCAGTACTATAGTATAGTATAGTATTGTACTACAGTACTAGTACAGTGTTTTACAGAGTGTTACATTATGGGCCATTTTCAGCATTAACGTTGCATGGCCAACAAGTGTATTTAAATCCGTTTGATTCTTTAATCTGTCATCACTAGTCATATTGTGATTATTGTGGGCAATATTGTGATTGCGATCTTGTGTTTATTGTTTTTCCATTTCTGCAATTAGAGCACCCTAAATCCTCTTAAATCAAGACCGCTAAATTGAGTATTTTGTGCGACTGCAATTTGTGAAAAACTGAAGAAGTCAAGTGTTTTTGTGACATCTTGTATGGGTTTGTCTAAACTGAATATTTAACCCTCTTCAGAAAAAAAAAGCGAGATATATCGTACATCACCATTCAGGAAAAATACATGATGATATGATTTTTTGGTCCGTATCACCCAGCCCGAGCTCTGCACCAAAACTCCAAATGATGTACAACCGCAGTGAGGCTTGAGCCGTGCCTCATTGGGACTGTGCTGCTCTAACCTACTAATGTGAACACATAAATGAAAAGGTTCTGCCACACTGTTACTGAAAGTTGAGGTAAGCAGTGTAGTCCAGGTCTAAATGTATTACATAATAATGAGATTGAAGATAAATCAGCATTAAATAATTTACTATTTTTTGCAAAACCTGTTGATTTAATGGCAGCTAGCTGACTGCCATTAAATCAGGATAGCCTGCATCATTATTTTATTTATTTTGTTTATAGTAGGTTTTGAATTTAAAAAAGCAAGTAACCTCAGTCTTTAGTCTGCCTGTAATGTGGGTTGTGACGGTTTTTAACAACATAATGCTGCATTGCATATCAGTGACAGACTAAAAGTAGATTGGGCGACTGCAAGACTTTAATTCTTTTTGAATGCACTGCTTAGAGCGTCAACTGTGAACAGTTTGCTCTACCACAAAAAACTTTCCTAAATAAAAGTGGATACATTTAAAGAGAGTTAAAGGTTTCTGGTCTGCTTTTCAATGTCTGCCTGACAGCAATAAATGAGCATAAAAAGCTTTGAGCAGTTGGCAGGTATACCTTGTCAGTGTCCGTTTCATGGATTAAATGTTTGGCTTCATTGTCAGCATGGTCAACCTCTCCTGGCAAAATCCACTGGGCCACCTCACCAGAATCCATGTAGCCGTCCTGCATAACAAACATTTGCATTACTGAAGTCAACTGTCAAATAAGGTCAAAGGTGTAAGTCAGACATCTAAAAAAGATACATCCATTCAACCCTTGAAAGCCAAGCAATGGTTGGCTTTCAGAGTACACATTCATGCTGAAGTGAGCAATATGAAGCTCACTGTTGACAGGAAAGAAAACATGGATATGTATCTCTGCCTGTTGTAGCTCCTGACAACAGCATAAAGCTACCTTTCCTGAACTTCGGGGTCACAGACTTGTTTTTATTCGGCCAGGGAATGGTAAAGTAAAACAACATTCTATGTGTTGCCAGTTAGGTGTCAGTGTTTGAAGTGATTGTTTAAAGTGTTTGAAGTGTGTTTAGTGCAGTTCTCCCAATTGTTTTATTGTTGGCTCACTGCTGTTTTTTTCATCAGGAACTTCTCGACTGCCTATGTCACTGTGACTGTTTTGTCAACCTTGACACCTGGAGGCAATGCAGACAGCACTGATAAGGGGATTATCCACCCACCTATTGCAACTATTCCTGGGAGTTTCTGCTCTCTTGCTGGAGTAATACAAATACATTACTCTTCCTTATTATTGAGCTTATTGAGGGTGGAAAGAAAAATAAAAAAGTGAGGCTCCAGAGGATGCATCAAAAATTGTCTAAGAAGGAGAGGAGCTTTGTGTGAGAAAAACATGATGTGACACTATAATTTTGTCTGCAAACTTACTTTATAACTCACTAAATACAGTTTTAGAAGGTGAATCACTCCAATTCTGAACAGCTGAGCAGCTTTTACCTTATTTATATCTCTGAACTCTGAGAAATGCTTCCGCTCTGTTTGGACCCAGTCAGGCTCACTCTCACCATCCTCTGGTGTGTACATGTCACCTGTTAAGCAGTAGCAACACACATATTTAGGAAAAATCATTTCCAGGGTGTGAAGAGCTAGATGACTCAAGAGAGAATGGGAGTCACCTACCAATGTATTCATGTACGTCGATCTTACCATCCCCATTCTTATCGATGTCCTGTACAGTTTCCTAAAGGAGAAAATGGTTTACCACTCAGTGGTTAAATTCTTGCTAATAAGTGTTATTATTATATATATTTTTTTTAATCATGACTTCTGAACTGCAGGAACTAAAGGAATAATTACTTAAATCAAGTACTTAATAAGTACTTAATTAGATTTTTTTTTTCGACTGGATTCTGTGGATGGATTTGCAACTTTTTTCAATCATGTGACCACGTAAATTTGGTGAATATTTTGAGGGCTTAGAACCAGAGGGCCATCAGTGACATTTCACCAGTTTTACAGGAGGAGCAAAGCAAAAACCATCTGATCGCTGTTTTCAGTGTTAAGTCTTTTTGTTTTTGATCAACAACCCTAAATTGATATTGGTGATATTGGTCGATTAATTGACTATCAGCTTTTACAAGTTTTACCAAACTATTGTTATTATGCAGTATCTGTTACAAAAGGTCTTTAAAAGTCCAATCCACTATCCAGCCTGCCACTCATAGTGTAGCTATGACAAAACATTACACTTGAAATTGGCAGCCATTGTGGTCATTGACAACCCCAACCCTCTACTGGTGCCTGTGAATAACTGCAGTATTCTGGGATCACTTAAATCTAGTTTGTAGATACTGCCTAGTCATTTGTTACTGTGGTCATGCATAGTCCAGAGGGTATCGGGCTCACATTTCTCAGTAGATACACCATTAAATTCCCCCCCCCCAATTCATGATTCAAAGCCTGGAGTCTCACCTATCTCACAAATAAGTGTTGAAAAATGTCTGGTGAAGCTATACCAAAAAACCTATACCGGTACCTCGAGTTGATTCTACCTGCACTACAATGTGTCTCATGTAATCAAACTCCTCAGGGTGAAGGAAGGCAGTGAACTCCTCACGCGTGGCAATACCATCCTGGCTGCGGTCAGCCGCCTTGAAGCGCGCTTCATCCCGGGCAAGCATGGACTTATAGGTGGCCTTGTCTTCAACATCATCAAACTCCTCATCTGAAAAGGGAGATAAGTTACAGGTATTCTGGTGTTTCATAGAGGAAGTGTTCTTGAAAAAGATTAGGGCAGTTTAGTCCATCATTTGTGGCTCCAAACAGGTGCAGGTCTACTCCTATAGCAGTTTGACTTTGAAGTGGACATACTGTGCTCATAATTTCAATCTGGGACTCTAGAATAGCTCGGCGTGATTTACATTTCAATACAGTTCAAAAACTCATTATTTAACTCATACTGGCATCTAGAGCTGCAATGATCCATCGATTGTCGACTACTAAATTAATGGACAACTATTTTGATAATCGTTTGAGTACTTTTTTAAGACAAAAAAGTTCAAATTCTTTGATTCCAGCTTCTTTAATGTGAAGATTTGCTGGTGTCTTTTGTCCTCTGTTTATAGCCAAACAATTAATCGATTAATTAAGAAAATAGTCGACACACAATGAAAATAATTTGTAATCACAGCCCTGGCATGTGAGGTGTTCATTATCTCAGCCATTCTTAAAAAGTGGGCTGCGGCCCTCTGGTGGGCCTCAGAGCACCTCTAGTCAGCCACTGAGGCCAAAAGTTAGACTGAAATTAAAAATGACCTTTTTTGGTCATTTAAAAAGCTAGTTATTGATATATGTTAATGTGCTTAAAAAATCACACAAAGATGTCAATTTTTTCAATGACCAGCTATGTTTGAATATCACCATACCATTTATGATTTGCCACTGTCAGCTAACTAACATTCAGTCTACACAAAATGAGTAGGTTTTTCAAACAACAAAGTTACCCTGAATACATGACATTGTATTAGGATATATAAATATATAAGTATATATTTTCAATATCCCTCTCTGTCAAAACAGGAAATTGAATTTCTGTTGCCTTTCACCTCCACATATTTTTTCCCACATTCATTTAGGAAGGTGGTCCTTGGAAATATTTTAAGAATCAGAAGTGTAGCCTTAAGTTACAAAAGGTGAAGCACCCATGCATTAGCTGACTCAAATTGGCCACAATCCTGGAGCATGCTTCCTAAAGAAAGTGCAGGGAAAGAATTACAGAATTACCCAGATAGTAGCCATAGGTGGTGTTTTTGTACTCCTCCCAGGCTATCTTGTCATCTTGGTTCTTGTCATAGTCCTTCCAGTGTTTGTTCACATTCTCCTCAATGTACCTCCTCTGTCTGTGTTTTATCCAGTAGTGGAGCTCTGCATGGTTGATGTAGCCATCCTTGTCTGTGTCAATGCGGTCCACAATCTTCCTGGGGAGGGAGATAATAGTAATGGATAGGATTAACCAGTAAAGAAGCTACAACCTTAACCTTGAGCTGAAAACTGTGTTTGACTGACATGGGTAAGGTATGAGCACTGACAAAAGAAAAATGATGCCGTGTGTCCTAAATTATACCCCTGTGGAGATAGGACCTTTGAGGGTAGCAGCAGAAGTTGCATAAGTGTGACATAAAACTTTAAACAATCTGCTGTTTCTATGCTTCTGGAAATAACACAAATATCTGCCTTCCATGTGCCCTGTTAGCAATAATTGTTTAACTACATAAAAAAAAACAATGAATGAAAGCATCAAGTACAACCTTTGTAAGAAGCAACATTTCTCCTGACTGTGACAGAAACAGTCTGTGGCAGTGCACAATTTAGAAAGTTCAAAAAAGTAAAGTAACCCTAGATTATACAAAAGGTCAATAAAACTTACGCTAATCTATCTTTGCTCTCCTCAGGGCTCAGCTGGTCAAAGGTCTTGGCCTCCTCCTTGCCTAGAAAGGCCTCATGGTCATACTGAAATCCGTGAGTATCATCATGGACATGGTCACTCAGATCAGCATGGTGGTGAACACGCTTCTCTTGAGCAGGGACAGCAAAGGCAACAGCAGCCAGAACACAGAGGGAACCCAGCAGCTTCAGAACTATCATGTTGACTTGAGGGTGGAGGGAATGTTAAAAGGTGTGGGAAGATTTTACATTTTTTTGCTGAGCAAAATAAAGCAAAGTAAAAAAAGAAAAAAGTCTGCTTTTTTAACAAAATTCAAACCAGCTTATTCCTGAGTCAGATGACCTAATGTTACTCAACTCAATGTTAAGTGGAACATGAGCATGAAAATAAGCTTATGGGTTGCACCAATACATTCAACTGACAGCCCTGTTATAAACTCCACTTGAAAAAAAAATACATTTATAGTCTTACCCACTTAAACACCCAAGGGGTAGTTATGCCATTAATATACTAAAAAATCACAATGCTCTTTGATCACAGCCTAAATTCATTGGTATACAATCTGGAGACAATACGGGGAACTAAAAATCACAGCTTTAAGAGCATCTGAACATGACAGACTTCACAGTGCCCGACTCCTTCCATGTGAAATCTTTTTTTCCACAGAATCAGTGACACCAAGATCTTGGTAAAAAAGGAGTATTTTCAAAGTTACATTTATTAATATAATATATATATTTATTAACATAATAAGTAATACAAATGACACTAAATGAAACAAACTGTACTCTTGGAGTGATTAAGAACAGAGTGTAGTGTCATCTTTCTCCAGTCCTACATTCTACATGTATCCCATCTTTACAAACATTTATTGTTTTTCCTTCATGTGGATTAATTATGATGTATGTCCATTGCCTAAGCTCTGTGCAATGTTTAACAAATGCACAGAAGCATAAGGAAATACTTTAATCCCGTGCTGGATTAATAAAACATTTACGTAGCCAGATAAAAAAAATAACTCACCAGTTTTGTGGTACTTTCTCGTGATGCCTCCTTGTGAATAGACCAACCGAACAGTCCGCGTTGGCATTCTGTCCCTTTAAATAACGTCCTGATGGAGGCGGGCTTTGTTGTTAAAATAACCAATTACCGACACCTATGACGAGTTTCTACCCAATAAAAAGTAGGACTTGAAGTGCACTGTTTTATTATACATTCTTATTGGCTGTTAACCGCCACGTTGACACGCAAATGTACGGTTGGCTCGAGCGCCTCATCCATCCATGAGCGTGTCGTCCGGAAAGAGGACGAGAGAAGTGAACAGTCAGCTGTAGAGTAGGACAATTTGCACTCCAGAGCTTATAGACCACATTTTTTGAGAAGCTAAATCTGGGGATATCGCGTTTGTTAACTGAGTCCACGGGGTTCATTAGCTATAGCTTGATTTTATTCTTTAGTCTAAAGCTCCATGTTTATAAAGTCAACTCCTATACCCAGACCTGGGGCCTAGGTATGGTGTTGATCCACCATGGTTAAAGAAATTTAATGTAAAGTTAATTTATCTGTAACTTTTCAAATTCAGGCACTAAACAGTTTTCACAATGCACACACATTCTCAATTATTTATTATTATTATCAATTGGTTTCAATTCCTCTTCCCGTTGTGGCAGGATGGGAAAATGATGTGTAGTGGAGAGGCAATACTGTACAGTTGAACATCTGGCCAGAGCTCTATTTCACTGGATGACAGACCTCAAATGACTCAAGTCCATCTACCCTGTGTACAAGCTCCATTTTGACTGCTGTTTTGTCTCCAAGCAGGTTGGTGTAAATGAACCTTTCATGTGTATTTAACTCCATGTCTTACACACTTAGAAATTTGCCTTTACAAATTTGTTTGCAAACTGCTTTTGTGTTTTTCAGAACAGAGTACCAATGCAGATAGTATGGTACATTTGTACCAATTGTATCACTTCTAAATTACAATGTACTACCATTAATTCCCAGATCTGCAAGCATAGCTTCATCCTCTGAAATGGCTCCTAGGAACCATTCACAGAGGACTGACACTGGTTGAGGAAAGTGACACAATACCACAGCTACCTCTGCCAAAGCATAAACAGGAACTTCTCAGGTTCATGGGAATGATCCAGTATCTTGCCAAGTTCATACCTAATTTGTCAGACATTAGCGCTATATATATAGCGTCCTTGACACCAAGCACCTTTATACCCTTTACACCAAGCACCAATGAGGCTGCAAAGGAAGACACAGTCTTAAAATCAGGCCAGGCAAAGAACTTCATATTACATTACAGGCACATTAAGACGAACTTTCCTCAAAGAGCTAAAAGAATATCTGTTGGAAAAAGAAGCAGAAGCAAATATGAGGAGAAAATACTTCAACTTCAGAAAAGCAACAGCAGAGGACCCTGAAATGGACCTGCTTAAAGACATCACATTCAGGGGATGGCCAAATGAAAGAAGTACAGTATCAAAAGCTGTTCAGCCCTACTCGACATTTAGAGATGAGATCATGTGCACAGCAGATGTTCAAAGCAGCAAAGCTCATTGCTCCAATTCAGCCGAGACACAAAATGTTTAACAAAATCCACAAGTCTCACTTATGAATTGCTTAGTGTGAAGAGTCAAGAAAGATGTGTGGCCAATAGAGAATGCCTGTCTACACACATTCAGAAGATATCTCCTTGTTCCATTTGTAATGAGAACAGAAGCAGCAAGCCACGAGAGCCTTTACTCTCACACCCAATACCAGACAGACCATGAGAGAAAGTAGGGACTGTCAGGAACTGTCATTGTGAATTAACTCTTGAACACTTTTGTAAATCGGTTGTCAAGCACCGACCTTGACCAACATGGGAGCAATTTTGCCATTGGGTGACTGAAATTGTCAAATAGTCTATTTTCTTCCAGCTAAGTACATCCTATGAGCCAGACTACTGCAATGGTACAAAAATTCCAGGCTAAACTGGTGTCATGGTGAGTGAGCAGCTTTAGCTAAGGCCACATTCACTCACTTTACAGTGTTGTTACACTTCTATAACATCACAAAACACCAACATGAGAACTGTTTTTCTATTAATGGCAAAGAAGAAGGGAGAAAGAGGTGTAAATAGAGGGTTTCAGGTCATTGCAGTGCTGAATGATAGTAAAGTTGACTGTACTACTTATGACAGATAAATGCATTCACTAAAGGAAAAAAATGACACCTTATGTGGTCAGATCTTTCAAATTCAATACATAAACCTCTACTACATTACACAAAATTTTCTCATGGTTTATTAATCACAGAACATAGGACAGGATCATTTATAGACAACAACAGAGACATCTAAAAAAAAAAGTCAGTAATCATTAACTTCATATTACCAATGCAATCAGTAAATGTCAAAAAGGTTCAAAGGAGGTCATCTGATCAAGGATATTCAGCTCTTACATAATACAGACTGACAACAAGGAGACAGGCACTGTTATCATCATCATCCTCATGTTATTCAACAACTAGCTCTACTTTTTTCTTCAGAGGAGATCATTAAAATGTAAAGACTACGTAATTCATACATGACAAATTGACAGTGCATTATTATTATGAACAAATACTTTACATTAAATTTACTGGATATAATTTCTGCAATATGAATGTAAAAATATGTCAATATATTAATAAATTAATTCATATTAGACTTTAGTAAATAAATAAGAAATGACTGCATTACCCCTTGGAATGAACTATTACACATTGCTCAAAAGTGCCCCGGAACATTCACAGACACTGATGAAAGCTGTGAAATGTTTCCAACAAGGATTTATAAATGTAGTGGTGTAAGAGTGCTGTTAAGATTTCATGTATTACACGTTTGTACTACCTTGGTTGGAAAGAGACCTTTGCCTGAAGGCCAAGATCAAGTTTAGTCAATGATCTACAGTTTGGGAACAAGCCTGATTGGGTATCCTTTGGCTACTACACTGTAGCTACTGTGATAAAGAGAACAAAAGCAGTTAACTTCTTGAAACATGAGAACACGTTCAAGCAAGAAATACAAAAACATCATGAAAGGAAGAAAACCACAGAAGTGCTGTTGTAGAACAGTATTAAAAATCTCAAAAACAGCTTGATGCAAAGTAGACCTGATGAGCATCTTCCCATGTTTAATGAACTGATTTTTTTTGTCTTTTCTGTCATAAATGAGAAGGGTCAAATATTAAATCATAACCAAGTACTGTAAGACAATGACTTAGTAAAGACATCCATCATTTTAGAAACAACAAAAAATGGACATTTCAGAAACATGCAGGCACTAAATCTATGACATTTTCATCGTCCATTTAAAATTCACATTTTTCTGGGCTACAACATATTATCAAAGTCATATCATATTTAGGGCAACATAAGAATCATTACAAGAACATTTCTAATGGACATCATTGAATGACATGCAGGCTGGCATCTTAGATTTATTGCGTATTTGCAGAATCATCAATGACAAAAATCCTGTTTGCCTTTTGAGTTGAATACAGTGTGTGAGTCAGGTAGTGGGTCTGATACTGCATATGAGCACCAAAAGAAGTATTCAAAAGACACTTAGAAAGACTATTAAGAAATGTTATTTAAGATCTAGGTTATTTTAAGATCTTCAAAATCTTATGTATATGTATCTAATGTTGTGCTACTGGTTAAGGGAACCAACCCATCAACCATGGTTATAACCTCTGAATTTCAGATATATGAAATTAATTTAATGATTTAATGTTGTGTGCATCGACAACCATCGAAAACCAAGGCATTCAGAGCTTTGTAAATAAGAACAGGCTGTAATATGTAGAACTAGAGATATAAACAGTACAACAATTATCAGATGAATTCATCAGCACTGGTTGTTTTAAGATGATGAAGAAATTCCTTTTAAAATCAAATTTCTGTAATGAATGTGAAAGACCTTAACTTCTTCTAGAAACCACACAATAGCTTCTGAAACAAAACAACCTTTAAGCAGATAGACTTGGGACACAAATAATACAAAATATCAAATTTTTCAGAGGTGAATTAAATGCACAACATATTCATCTCAAATAAAACATGATAATGGATGCATTTGCGTGTATAGGTTCTCAAAACCGACTAGAAGAAGCAGCACAAAGTGATGATGACCTGGTGCTAATTGTTATAGGAAATAAGGAATAACAGGACATTTTGTGAGAAGGTGAGCATAAAAGACTATAGTCACAAACTGCTGAGCTATTTATTACTGTAATTTTCACTATATAGCTGCAGTTTGTAAGGAGATGACCCAGACCATCTGTCATGTTGATTGTTTTTGTGTGGTTTGTGTTCCAACATGCTATATTCTGATTAGTTAAATGTGTTTTGTTTGAAGCAAAAAATGGAAAAATCGATGTGACTCTTTTGGCTAGTAAAATATGTTGCTGATGTGAAAAGGTTCATTGGCAGGATATTAGTTCAAAAAATATTGATGTACAAAAACAATACACAAACAAATTTACCTCTATTGTGAAAAGAGCTTGTGTCTGATATTAGACTACTAGTAGTTGTTTCTGACTTGTTTCTTTTTTACCAGTCTGTTTTACAAAATGTTGGGACTGTTTCCTTGTTGTTAGCTTACAATGGTACTGGCAGTCAAAGGTGTCAAATGGATGGTTCTAGGTCTAACATCAACTTCATACCTCATGACTGTCATGCTTTATCCAAATTAGTGCTAGTCTTGTCAGTCTACCCACCACATACAAGAACATGACTTCACAGAAAAAATATAATTTGGCATGTTAAAATTCAAAGTAATTTAACAGGTTTATCGTTGTCTTCATCATTGTCATTTCTGGCTAAGAAGAAGATTGGAAAACATTCACTGTTATATGGGATACTGTATCTGTGTAATTATCTGATTTGTGCTAATGACATGGACTGCCGTGAGCTTCCCTCTGTCCAGTCTGGATTAACTTGGTTTCTTATCATGTCAGCAGGTTCCTACTGGATCAGCATTTATTTGTGCTGAGCCAACACGTCATTGAAGATGTTGAGGAACATGTGAACATGGTACTCCTTGAATACCAGCGCTGGACGGAAACGGATTGATCGATCCCCACAGCCTCCCAGAATGGCACCTGTTAATCACAAACACAATGCTAATCACAATTCTGATGTGTTAGTTGTATGTCACTTAGACTGCCACTGTTTACCTCATGATCACGAAAATCATGAAAATGTCAAAGAATGAATAGTAGGTTTTAGATAGACAGACAGACAGATAGACACATTCCGTTCTCCAAAGATGCCAAACCTAATGACAGCGACCTAATTCTATAAAACTGCACTGCTTGTATTTGTTTAGGAACAGTGGCAGTTGTGTTTTAGCATGTCCTCTGTCACTGTGGAGGAACAAAAAAATGATTCACCTGCTTTAAGTGGTGTTGACATGAAAAGTAGTTGGGGTGTTACAGTTGGTGTTCACCATTTCTTTCCATGCCCTTATAAATGCATAATCTATAAATTTGTTCTGCATATTAATTATTTTTATTGTGATTGAGCTATACCTCAATGATAATGAGTAATACCTCATTATCATTCAAAATCATATCCGTCAAAATTATAGATAGTGAGAAAGTTGAATGAAGCCTCTGTTTTTTTGCCCTCACTACAGAGCGGAAATAATAATAACATGTTTTCTAACACTTAGAGTAAAATGTAAAAGTAATTTAATCTTGTTTATTCCGAGACACAAGTTGGTTTAGTTTAAGCATAGCTATCACTTTGCTTTCAGGCTATTTCTACTCTATACTGTATGGAAAGGGAAGCTTTGTGAATGTAATTGATAAAAGCACATACAGTATAAAAGGCTATATTTTATATAGTACACTTAGGGCTGGACATCAATAATTATCATTAACGAAACATATTTTTAAATTGCAATAATAGTTTATAAATGGTAAACAAAATGTTTATATGTTTATATTCATTTTACTTGTATATATTTTGATGTTGAACAAACATTTATCATTAGAATTGTTTTGAATGTTCTAACTGTATATTTCTGAAATGTTCTGCTATTTGTCATTTACAGTTTTCACCACTTTTGGTAGGGTGCTAACCACTGCAAACAAGACCTGCAGTGTTGGAGATGCTCTGACCCAGTCTTATAGCCATCACAACTTGCCCTTGTTAAAGTTTTTCAGATCCTTATGCTTGCTCATTTGGCTTCCAACACATCAACTTCAAGGCTCATTTCACTTACTGCCCAATATATCCCTCCCACTGAAAGGTGCCTTTGTAAAGAGGTAATCAACATTATTACTACTTCAACTGTCAATGGTCATAATATTATGGCTGATCGGTGTGAATTGTTTTCTTGGACTGTAGAGCAACACTGAGTAGAAGTATTTAGCACTTGTGTAGAGCAGAGGTAACTTGCAGGGAAATCCACCTGAGCTGTGGTACTTTAACAAAGAACAGAACAAATGGTAATGTACAGTGCTTCCTACCTTTGTTTCTGGTCTTGAGCAGGATGCTGCTACGTGTTGCATCATCACGGATATCAATGGCACAGAAGGTTCCCTGTCCACGAGCTCGGCTCAATATGCTGGGGTATTGAGCCTGAGGACAAAATGTATGGAATCGTGTTCACACACACTGACTGTGTCAAATAAAAACACATAATACACACAAACACACAAGCAAAGACACTACCTGTAGCTCATAAAGGCCATTTAGCAAGGCTTTTCCTGAGCGGGTGACCTCCTCCAGAAGGTTTTCTCTTCGAATCACATTCAGGACCTCACAGAGGAACAAGTTCTTTGTTGGGTCACCCATCCATGTGTTAAAGATACGGTATGCCTAAAAAACACAGATAAACCTATAAATATGCAATGAGAAAGATCTACGTATTAAACATCTAGAAGGGCTATGACAGTGACATAACGCTCAAGTTATGGAAACATGACTGTACATGTGTCCTGAGTTACAAGTTTTGAAGACATTATTGTGTATTTGTATCTGTGTGTATAAATTACCATTAGAGCCAAAACGTACAAAAAAAAAAAAAATCTATTATGTAAATATTTACAAATGTGTCACTTTTAACTTTCATGGCAAAACCTTTCATACTTTACACAAACATGTGTCAGAGCTCTTTTAAAAAACGTTTTATTTTAAAGTATGCAGATGACCGATTGTTAGCCTGCTGCAGGGAGGTGAAAACAATCACGGCCCTGTTGTTGACAACTCTGTCAAGTGGTGTGAAGACTCACCTACAGTTGAATCTATCAAAGATGAAAGACATGGTTATTGATTTTAGAAAAAATGCGAAAACACCTGAGCCTGTTAGCATCAAGGGACAGGTCATTGAACAAGTGCAATCATATAAATATCTGGGACAATCATTGACTGTAGTTTAAATTTTAAACAGAACAGCAAAGCTGTAAGCAGGAGGGGACACCAGCGACTGTTCTGTCTGAGGAAGTTGTCCCATTTCCACATTGATAGGACCATGATGACTCTCTTTTATTATGCTTTTATTGAATCTGTTTTAACCTTTTCACTTGTATCATGGTTTGGAAACCTGCCCCTAAGAAGGGACAGGCACTCAACCAGATAATTAAATGGTCTGGTTGGTTCATTGGTGAAACACAGCTGTGCTTGGAGTCGCTGTATACCAGACAGTTGCAGCGGCTCGCCAGCTCCATTCCAAATGATGTTTCCCACCCTCTCGCAAGTGAGTTCCAGCTGTTGCCATCCGGGCACAGATTGATCGTCCCAAGAGCTAGGACCACTCGTTATAGGAACAGCTTTGTCCCTGCTGCTGTCTCTCTTTTAAACAAATCTTAATGCACTTTTATTGCTAAAATCTATTTTATTATTTATCCATTTATATTTATTGGAATTCAATCTTGGTATTTATTTTTTTGCCTTGTAGGCAATTTTATCTGCTTTTATGTTGTTCAGTGAGCACTCTGAGTACCTGCCATGTCTGTTTTTACCTTGCCCTCTTGTATTTGTCCTGTGTATGTGTGAGATGCCATCCCCTGTTTTTCACTGCAAAACAAATCTACCTATGGTTACAAATAAAGTCACCTTGACCTTGGATAGAGACACAATCAGGATGTTGTTTAGCAGAACACCCAAAAAACACCTAAACTGGTTCTTACTAAAGTGGTGTCACTGTGTTGTGGTCTTTCTGCCATAAAACTGGGTAATTGTAGAGTCCATGGGACAGAATCTGTGCCCAGATTATTTTCTTTGACCATCATTTTATGATCTAAAAAACATCCATAGGATACACATACCTACTTAGTTCATGAATGTTTTTAATAAATGTACAAGCAACCTGTCTATGACTATGCTTTGAATACGTTTTGTCCTATCTATCAGATTAATGCTGTGTGTTGTAGTGGAGCAGTGCAGTCTCTAAGGGCTTAGACATGGTGTCTTCAGTACTAAAACGTGTGATGTAACAAACCTGTTCGGCTTGGAATTCATCCTTGTGGTAGAAGCCACCGGTCAGAAGCTTCTTGCTGAAAGAGACGATGTCGGCAGGGTCATCCATGCCCCAGTGCTCATGGGCCCAAAACTTTCCTGTACACCCTCCACCAGTCTGGACTTCATCCACATGAAAAGCACAGCCATGCTGGGAAGATAAAATGTTGACAGACATGGGGAAGTGATGAAGGTAGATAAATAATGAATGCACTGAGGGAGGGAAAAAAGGAGAAGCTTTGTTGATACAGTACAAACACCTTTATAGGGAAACTATTGATTAAATTTCAATTCAATTTTATTTATATAGCCCAATATCACAAATCAAGATTTGCCTCAAAGGGCTTTACAGTCCGTACAA